>JAOTRH010134245.1:0-27556 GCA_034768845.1 Heliamphora exappendiculata | reverse complement strand
TGAGAAGCCCGTCGGTGGCTTTATACCGGTGGTCTCTCCGACGATCAAGTCAGGCAAGGGAGTTTAGAAAGAAGGACGAGCTTGAGAGTAAATTTTAACAGAGTTTTGGCTTAGTAAAGTTAGCATACCTTTCATTCTGGGATTGTTAGCTATATACTTGACCCGTTCGTGGAATCCGACCCGACCCGAGCATGTCGGGTTGTACTTCTTCTCTTTGATTAATGCATAGCAATTAATAGGTTGATAATGACTTATCAGTGCCATCATTATATTTCTCTGTGAGATCTTTCTGCAAGTGCCTTTTGTCATGTCAAGATGTCCATCAGCATTCAGACCTAGCTTGGACTAAACTGTAGGCCTAATTTGGGTTAGGGCTAATCCATTCCATTGGGTGTCCTAGCCCCTGAGTAGGCCCACTTATAACTGATCTTTCATTATCGCATCACCTTTATGATATGCGTGTCGTGGGACATGATCCTAAATAGCAACCACCTAGCTCGGCCACAGGGTTCAGGTATCCTATCCTGCTCGGCTTATAGTGCCGAGCATTAACCCTCACGGTGCCGAGCAATACCCGGGTCGAGCTGAACTCTTTTCGAACTCGAATCCAAGGCATAACGTGGACCGTATATCCCTGAGGTCCGCAAACCCGAACATAGTCTCGTATAGCTCGGCTTACTGCCCGAGCTAATATACGCATGCCGAGGTACATGCCGTGGTTGAATGGGCTCTTGCACTGTACGGCCTTCCACGTGTACTCCACGTGGCTCTGGTCGGATCTTGATTCCACTCACTTTCACTTATTGATTCTATCCAAAAAGAAAAAAATGATTGACTAGGACGTTGTTGATAAATAAAAGAAATGGTTCATGATCTTAAATTAATTTTGTTCTTAGATTTAAATTTAAAATTTTCCATCACGTATAATTCTACACATTTTTAATAGATGTTTTGTTAAAATAAATAATTTAAGATCAGAGAGAGGCACACGAAGGGAAAATGGGGGCTTCAGCGACGGGGAAGGAGGAGGGATGATGAGGGCTGCACGATAATAAGGTTTTGACGCCGCCACCGCCACTGGTCATCATTTCCACTTTGAGACCCCAAACCCTATCCTTCTGCCAAAACCTTACCACGGCCTTCCATTTATCTCCTATGCTGTCGCCACCACCGCTTTGAAACTCAAGGAGTTATTTCTATCTTTCGCACAAGACCAAATGGTAAAATTGTCACAAGAATGTTTTATTTAAAAAGTATGACCTAATCTTTAAAAAAACATAATATTTGGACCAATTTTTCTACAAATTTTTCAAAAAGAACTAATAATTAATTAATTCTATTTTAAAAGTTACACAGACACAATTATGCAAATTCTTTACATTAGTATTTTAATGCATGTCTTTTAGAGCCGTTAATAATTGTTCGGAAGCAAAATACTACTAAGTACTTATTAATAATATTACATACACAAAATCAACTACAAAATAATCACAAAAAATATATTTTGACCATTCATACTTGTTGAGGTTATATGCATATAGATGATTAAAATGTATTTTTTTTTTGTATAAGTTTGTACTTAAGTGTCCCATGTATTTTTTAATTGTGAGATTTTTGTGTCTTTTCTCAACTATTTTCTTTTTTTAATTAGAATTTTTTTATTTATTTTTAAATTATCTTAAAGAGATAAATAAAAAATAAAATAAAATAATCAAAAAAAGAAAAAAGTCACCAACAATAAAAATAAACAATTTATAACTTGATTTATTCATTTATTTTTAATTTTTCTTAATTTTTTTATACATTTCGATCAAACTATTTTTACTTTTTTAGCTTCCATTGTTGAGAAGAGCCAAACTAAAATATTTTGATTAAAAAATAAATTTATTCACCAAAAATAAAAATAAATAAAATAAAACAAGCAATTATCCTAAAAACCTCGTGGACCTCTGTATTCCCACAAGTATCAGGCAAAAGCATTTATTTTACAGAGCGAATCAGAGAAAGAGAGGAAGGAGATGGGGAATCAAAAGCAGAAGTGGACGTCAGAAGAGGAAGAAGCCCTTCGAGCGGGAGTGGCCAAACACGGCACAGGGAAGTGGAAGAACATCCTCAAAGATCCCCACTTCGCTCCATCTCTCACTCATCGTTCCAACATTGACCTCAAGGTCGCCCCTCATCCTCACAATTCTCGCCATTTCCTTCCACGTGCTGTTTCACGTTTTGTTTTCTTCACCCTTAATGTTTCATATCATTCTCACATTTCCGCATTAAATGTGGGTTTTCTTTTTGTGTTTCTGGGTGAGGATTAAAATTGTTCCGTTCCAAACAATTTGCGTCTCTTTTTTCCATAATGCTGTGTGTGATGTGATGTAGAATTTTAATTTAAGGGGGCGAATTATTCTCGTAAATTTTTAGGAGAGGATATATTAAATTTTTAAAAATAAGGACGAACTTATATAATTATGAAATATTTTGAACTAATATTACTATAATAGTGAATTTTTTCAAAATCTTGGAAAGGCGGCCGGCCCATCCCCTTGGGTCCATCTATGTTTTTAGTTTTCTGGAGATTATTTTTACTGGGTATATCTAAATTATTCTTATTGCAATCAACATTGTTATCATCAATACTAGCAAAATTAGCTAAATGTATGTGTGGGGAGAGGAGGATGGGGATTTGAAATATTAACATGTAAATAACTATTGACAATGAAAAGCATTGGTAAGCCGTCAAGTAGAATTTGAGCTTGTATTAAGTCCCGGATGTGAAAGATAAGATGTAGTAAGAATGCTAAGAAGGTTGAGCAATTGATTTGATAACCATTGATGAGGAGGCCCCAGAGTCATATAGACAGGCAGGCCATGCCGACCGACTAAACCACGATGTAACCGAGGGTGTTAGCCGAGCTAGTGAGTGAACCAAGAATGATGTCTCAATCAGCCCCCAAATCTCGTTAAGGATCAAGCTTTGAAAACGCTTCGTACGAAATTAGCTCCGCAAGTCATGGCCAACTAGGATTCTAGGAAATCAACTCTAATCACAGTCAACTGATACCTCAATCAGCCCACAACAAATGATATTTAAAGGGAGTCACCCCAGAAGAAGGTAGGCAATCAATTTGTTTAAAAATCCCATTCTCTTCCATTTTATAAGGGGAACTCACTTAAGAGTCTTTGGCAGGCTCCCCACCATTGTTAAGAATTTCTCATATTTTCAGGGTTTGAAGGCCTCACTAAATTCATCCAAATTCCAGTATCAACACTTTTGACCAAAGGCTGGAGATGAACAACTAGACCGACGGGTGGATCAACAGTTGAGAGATATAACACAGATGATCCAAGAGTTAGCACAACAAACTCAATTTTTTAACCAAATGCTCGATACTAAAGTTTGAGGCCAACCGCCAATCGCCTATGACAACAAGGGACAGGGTGAACAACGTAACAAAGATTGAGTCCCAATTGATAACGACTTGAACCTGGCAAAGCACCTGGCAAAATAGGGGATAAGAGGTCAGGATGGAAGATAGGAGTAAGTCAAGAGCCGTATGGCAAGCCACGGCAGGAAACCCCTTCCTCAAATCGAGAGGCTCAACCAAGGAGAAAGAGCTAAGGTTTCCACAACCTTAATAGCTGAGGTGAAAGAAATGAGAGAACAATTGCAATGTGATGGAGGCTATCGAATTGGTTCAAAGAACGAATCTTTCGATTTCTCCTTCTATCATGGCTGTGCCCCTACCTTCAAAATCCCAGATGCCACATATAGTAGCCTTTGACGGTACCAAAGACCCATTTGATCACTTAGAAACATTTAAAGCATTCAAGCATTTACATGTTGTCCCCGATGAGATTATGTATTGGGCATTCCTGACCACTTAAAGGGGTTAGCAAGAGTATGATTCAGCCGTCTAAAGCAAGGCTTGACCATTAACTTCGCTCAACTGAGCAAAATGTTTGTGGGACACTTCATTAGTGGGCAATGCTATCGCCGCCCAGCCACGTACCTCCTGAATATCAAGCAAGATGGAGGGGAGACCTTAAGGGAATGTGTCGCGATTCAATTCGAAGGCATTTCAAGTGGATGATACTGATGACAAAGGCGCTCTTACAACGTTCATGGGCAGGTTGCAACCAACAAAGTTTTTATCTCTGGCAAAGGCCCACCAACTAGCATAGCCGAACTAATGACAAAAGCCCAGAAGCGCATGAATGTTGAGAACGTAATAAGTGATAGAAAAGATAGAAAACAAGAGTCCGAGCGAAGAACTGAGAATGTGTTAAAGATAGACAAAAGGAGATTAGCAGACGCCGACCAACAAAATAAAGGAGAAACTTGGTGACAGGCCACTACGACTCGACCACTCCTAAATGACTTTGAATACCATCAAGTTGTTTCATAGGTATACCCCTTTAAATATCTCAATCAACCAGGTGCTGTTGTGGATTGGGGATGACCTCGAACTAAGGTGGCCCAAAAAGCTCAGAACAATACCTAACAAAAGGTATCAAGACAAGTATTATAGATTTCACAAAAACCATGGTCATAACACTTTAGATTGCTTTGATTTTTAAAGGAACAAATTGAAAGCCATATCTAAAGAGCTCGGCTTGAACGGTTCGTTACAAATCGTCCCGACTAGGAAGAACAAAAGAGGTAATCAAATCATCTGCCACAAATGGATCGAGACAGAGTCCTAGCCGAGGAGGTCGACGTTATTTCAGTAAGATTTGCGGG
The DNA here is from genome assembly GCA_034768845.1 of Heliamphora exappendiculata. Classification (NCBI taxonomy): domain Eukaryota; kingdom Viridiplantae; phylum Streptophyta; class Magnoliopsida; order Ericales; family Sarraceniaceae; genus Heliamphora; species Heliamphora exappendiculata. The sequence continues at coordinate 22,818 of JAOTRH010134245.1, read as the reverse complement.
AAGAGGTGAGAGTAGCTCGTCTAGACGAGCACATACTTGACAACTGAAAACATAAAAGATGTCAGAGGTCTATGTCGCGGACAAACCTGACAAGGCAAGGAAAATCGAAGAAGACAGCACCTACACATGGTATAATGCTCGGGCAATGCAATACCCCCATGGTAACCCCTTGGTTTTCACCATGATCATTGCCAACTACAAGGTACCTAGGATCCTAGTTGACAATTGAAGCTCAACAGATATACTATTTCTCAAGGCCTTTGATCAGCTAAATATTGAAAGAAGCAAGCTGATATCCGTTAGGTCACCCTTAGTCGAATTCCATAGGGGCCATCGAGTTACGATTAACAATCGGGGTTAGTTCGAAATAGTCTACAAATATGATTAACTTCTTGGTGGTAGATTGCCCCTCGGCCTATAAAACGATACCATGGACAACCGCATTGAATCAATTTAGGGTAATCACAATAGCATATAGCTTGGTAATGAAATTCCCAACAAACTACGATATCGGGAAGCTCATAACTGACAAGTCCACAACAAGGGAATGTTACGCAGCTTCTCTAAAAGAAAGCATGGGAAAAGAAACTGTGGTCTTGGACGCTTTAGAGGTACAAGAGGAAATTGAGAGGGCAAAACCGACATATGTCTTATTGAAAGGAGTGCTCGATTAGAAGAGACCAGAAAGAGAAGTGTTGATCGGATCACTTTTACCACCTCTTTGTACATCAGCCCAATGATTCACATCTAATGTCACATGTGACGTTGAATCCGAGCCGTTGAAAGTGCACATGATTGAGGGTACTGATCAGGCCATATGTCGAGCAAAGGGAAGGTAATGGCCATTTTTCAATAACGAGGGGAGGTGCATTTAATGTGTTATGCATTGAACCCCGTGTTGTCGCCATTTATAACTAATTTGTATTCCCTTCACCGTCGACATTTCAACTTGGGAATGGGGGACATCTGATGAGGAGGCTCCAAAGTCATATGGTCAGGCAACGCCGACCGATTAGACCACGACGTAACTGAGTGAGTTAGCTGAGTCGACCAGTAAGTGAACCAAGGATGATGTCTCGGTTAGCCCTCAAATCTCGGTAAGGGTCGAGCTTCGAAAATGCTTCGTACGAGATTAGCTCTACAAATCACAACCGAGTAAGATTCTAGGGAATCAACCCTAATCACGGTCAACTGACACCACAGTCACTGCATAACAAACGATATTTAAAGGGAGTCACCATCTAGAAGAAGGTACGCAATCCATTTGTTTAAAAGTCACATTCTCTTCCATTTTGTAAGAGGAACTGACTTAAGCATCGGAGAATCGTTAGCCGGCACTCCACCGGTGTCAAAAATTTATCGTCTTTTCAAGTTTGAAGGCCTTGTTGAAGTCATATCAATAACCATGTACTTGGTAGTTTTTCGGGCATTTTAGATGCCGTCAGGAGGGAACACCGGTCATACTGGCCCGAGACATTAACCAAGTTGCATGTTGAACGAATTGGTCGATTTGCTAATTGGCTCGATTGAATAGGGTTATTGTTCGAGTAGGAGCTGACTCGGCATTAGCCACTTCGTGCTGCATCGGGGTGAACCAATATGTGGTTCTTTTGTTCATTTCGTATACTGATCGGCAGTTGTAACACTCGTCATTCCCATAAATTAAAATTTCTTATTGATACTTCTGTTATTTTATTTTCAAGTTGTTAATGTAGAGTGACAATCTAAAGGTGAATGCAAGCATGATGTGTGGCATGGATAACAATTTCTACTGTGTTTCCTTGCTTACTTGTCTTTCGGTGAATGCAAGCATGATGTGTGGCATGGATAACAATTACTACTGTGTTTCCTTGCTTACTTGTCTTTCTCTGTTGCCTGTTGCTGAGAATGGTGATTTTTCTGTCCATTCTACAGGGCCAGCTCTGACTAATTGGGAGCCCTAATTATACATTTAAAATGGGGTCCTATTAATTTTTACACTTAAATATATATTTTTAAGAAAACACTACAACAATTTAAAAGAATATAAATTGTCTTGTTAATTCACATTTCATCAATATCTAATTTGCAATTAAAAAAAAAACTAAATAAAACCAAAAGTTATAATATCAAAACAAAACAAAACAAAAAAGTTAAATAAAAAGTAGCAAATAATCACTCAAACACTCGAAATCTCCAACAAAATTTGTACTCTCTATTTGTTTCTTATCACTAAAAAACTAATCAAAAACTCTCACTTGAGATTAAATTAATTCTTTCACTCTTTTGCTTTTCTTTTTTCTTTTTCATATCCAATACTTTTTAAGAGGCATTTTTAAAAAACTCTGTAAATTAATTAAAAATATAGAAAAATTAATTTAGCATGGAAAAATTAAAAATAACCACAAGTGAGACTCAAATCATATAATAATTGTGCAAATAAAAATAAACAACGAACTTTGCAGATACAAATACATAGATTAGATGCATAATACAGTATGCATATAAAAATAACGGTATATTAGAAATTTTGGGGCCCTTTAGTTGTAAGAGGCTTTTTATTTGATTAGTTTATACAAAGCCTAATAAAAGGTAATAAAAATTTGGGGGCCCTATTTGTTGCTAAAAAATTGGGGCCCCAAGGTGGCTACCGCTGGACTTCCCCACAGGGCCGGCTCTGCCATTCTTCTCACGATCTCACTAGGAATGTTAACTTTGCAGGATCTGGATTTATTTATTTTTAATGTCAGTGGATTATTAATCATTTTGTGTGGTAAACATGATGTTTCTGTAAGTTTCCTGAACATATTCCCAATCCTCGTAAAGTTTACGGCGCTACAAGCACCATTGTTTGTTTTTCTACGATTTGAACCTTTTTTTTGATAAGTAAGATAGGTTAAAAAAAGGCATTAAGGGAATGCCACCCGTAAACAATTATTTGAATGTTTTTATGTAATCTCTACTTCATTTACTTCAATGATGATGATTTTATTTGCATCTGGGTACCTCTGTTTCTTTTGGCATATTGAATTTTTATTTGCAGCTGCTAATCCTTGTTATCTCTGTATTTCTTTCTTTTGTCAATTTTTATTTATTGACATTACCTTCCTCAACAGAAATATGGTTTCTGTATTTCTTTCTTTTTGTCAATTCAGTTACGCCATCATGCTAGTTTCTAGTCTTATACTTATTTGCATGATCAGGATAAATGGAGGAACATGAGCATAAGTATCGCTGCACAAGGCTCTAAGGAAAAGTCAAGAATTCCTAGAGTAAAAACTATTACCACAGGTTCCCCTGCCAATGGTCAAAATTCTGCCTCTGCTGATGATTACATGACTGATGACCCTTCTAAAAGCGCACATGATGGGAAAACTGCTCCTAGGTATGCTATTGTTATTATCATTTTTTTGTCAAAAAAATAGCTTTGTAGTGCTGAACAGATTTATGTTTGTTCGAATTTAGTATTCACTATGTGTTTTGTTTATGTTTTCTTTAGGTTTTATTTATGCTGGTTGGTTGTTTTTTATGGTATTATTTTCTTCTTTTTGGTCAAGTTACAATTTTGGGTCTTCGTAGTTGGTTTATTGCCAATATAGAATAGCAGTGCAGTCAAATTGTCAAAGATGCCCTAGTAGAAACAGGACAAAGCCAACAGCTAATATATATTTTGGTGATTATTAAGATTAAAGAAAGCATGGGATTATTTTTATGAATGTCAAAAGACATCAGGTATCCTAGGTTCTTCTTCTTCCTTTTTTCTTCATATTTGTTTTATTTTATATCTTTCCATTCACCTGGAACGTGACTTTTTCACTCCAAAGTCAAGGGCCTCAAGGCTGATCCTTCCTCCTGTGCAAAGTTAAAACCCTGGCAGCCCAACCCCAGAAAAGCGCGCGGTCTTCATGGATTTCAGTGTACCATCCCAGAAAGCCCATATTTGATTCCCAGAAGCTTTTTAATTTAAGCATTTGATACTCTGCTGAACTTCTAAGATTCCTACTTATGTTTATGTTAATATGTTCTAAAGGCTACCCCTCATTTTTATGGTGGGAAAATGGCTTGGCCGTTCCCTATGGCTTTATCAAAGCAGGCTCATGGAAGGAGTTATTCTTTGTTGTTTAAAATTTTATAGAGCATTTTCTTTTTCCAACATTATTTTTGGGATGTATCCCTTTGATAATAATATTAACAAAATAATCACTTTTATCCCTTGCTTAAAAGAGAAAAACTAAGATTAAAATTCAAGTGGGACCATGAAGCTCTCGTTTTCTATTTGCATGACATTATATCTTTATATCTTTATCTCATTTCATATAGTTTTTGTGCAAAGGTTATGATTCTTTTGGCATCTTATATAATAGAAACAATGTTGTACTTCATCAAATTGCATTCGTATGTGTCAATCTGTTATATGCAGTTTGCTTGCAGAAAAAGAACTCGTGAGTCTGTCATTCTCGTGTGCATACACCCACCAGCACGGACGGACGCATGATTTTAATTTAGGAGGGGCAAATTATTTTTATAAATCCTTAGTAGGGCTGATATTAAGTTCTAAAAAAAAAAAATCTTAGAATGAACCTATATAATCTTGAAATATTTTGAACTAATACTATAATAGTGAGCTTTTTCAAAATTTAGGAGAGGCAGCCACTCTCATTCACCCCCCCTTGGGTCCGTCTATGCCCACCCGACTTGAAAATAGGGTTAGCTTGCTTAGGTGATCAACAATTGCTCAATATTGGCAGATATTATGGTGCCATGCCATCTCATTGTTGTCTTCCAGGACAATTAATCAATTTAAGGTCACTAGCATGATGTTTGAGAAAATAGCCTCAGTGGAATTCCAAGTGATGGTAAGCTTTATATTTTTGCAAGCTAAAAAGCTCATTTTCTCTCTCCGGTTTTAATGGTAAAACTTGTGGTTGTAGATAATTATAAAAGTTGGAGGAGAATTTTGAGTGTGGCGTGCATCTAGTCACTCCTTTATAGCCATTTCATTCCAACGAGTGTGCATTATAGTGGATTAATGCTTGTGACTTTCTAACTACCATTCTCTATTGAACAACTGTCCTTTACCACTTTATGAATGTCAGAAGCCACAAAGTTCCTCTCTTTGTAAAGCTTTACTTTTTTTCAAGTGTCTTGGAGATCAGTAGAGGACTATCCTACAATCGAATGCACTGTTGGAGCAAAATCCTCTCGAGACTGATCCTTGGATTATTCGCTAGGAGCATGGATAAGCCTGCTGGCTGATCATAGAAGTGTCAAAAGGAAGCGCTCAAATCTTTTGCAAACTCATAATAGGTGGCTAGTGGTTTACAGATTTTCATTCTTGTAGTTGAAAATTTACCTATTTGGAAGATTCGTTTCACTGATAGGAACATCATATTCCACGCAATTGTTCACCGGAAGATTTCCATTTACGAGAACTAGAATTGGGTGGAAGTCTATTTTCTGTTGTAGGAAAGCCCTGAAAATGATTAGTTCGACCTCCTCCTCTATACTTCGAGCCCCTTAGTACTTTGACCCCAGCGAGTAGTATGGTCTTCTCGAGGAGCAAGTGAACGCATCTGACTCTAAATCTCACAGCCTTTTGTGGGAATTGAGAATGCTTGGTTCCCAACCTTTAGTGAAAATGAAGAAAAGGGATATGTTGTTCTAAGGTTCTTTCTATTGGCTTTTGCTTAATAGAACTATCATTTATGAGAAAGTAAAATTTAACTTTTAGATGGGGGATATGAGAATGTGGTGATGGGCCCGCCCGAGAGCTTTATATTAAAATAATTTTCATTCTTTGCATTTTAGCATATAAACCTTATCATATGATTTCTATTGGTTTCAAATGTGGTTCTTGGGATGTGAAACCTCTGAATGCAATGAATGGTACAATAAATTTAGTTTAAGCTTTGTAAACTCATTACATAGTGGTGGTATTCCCAAATTCCCTGCAGTTGCAACCGAGGTTGCAGTTGGAAGCATTTTCCCCTTCGGTGATAGGTCAGGTGAATGTTATATACCATATATTTTTGGTGTTTATGCTGCATTTCTTTAGTTGAGTCTTCTGATTTAGTCTCTCTGTGTTTTTTTTACTCCTTACAACTATTGGAACCTTCCTGGTTTATAAGAGAATTTCTCTTAATTTTGAACTCGCACATTTCTCTTCTCCATTTGGTTATTGGTTCTTAGCCAGATTCTTGATGCTATTCTATTGTTTCCCAGGTACAATGCAATGATATTTGAGGCACTTTCAGCCATTAAAGGTTCACATGGATCTGATATTGGTGCCATTGTTAACTTTATTGAGGTCAGATCTTGGCTTATTGTTTTCATTCCTTTCGATAGTGTTAAGTCAATAATTATTTCAAAAGCTTAAATTGTTAGGAAATGGGTTCAAACAATGTATATCAAGTTATTTTCATTCCTTGTCTCGCACATGAAGTGGTAAACAAATTAAACTGAACAGGTGCACCAATACACATAGTGCAAATTAACAAATATAACAAGAAAATACGTCTCGCGAGATTTGAACCCAAAATCTTATGGAACCAGAGCTCTGATACCATGTTAAGTTACCAATTATTCCAAAAGCTTAAACGGTTAAAAAATGGATACAAACAATGTATATCAAGTTATCCAACAGATAGAATTACCTGGCTTTATTCTGAAGGATTTGCATTACCTAGTGGGTTACGACAATAACAATTTGTGGAAAATAATTGCAGATGAGTTTTAAATTATCATTGTTTAGGTTCTTGTATCCATGCATTTTGATTGGAGTTTATGAAAATATCGTGTGTATTCTATTTTAAGATACCCTAGAAGTTCAACATTGAGGATGAGTCAAGTTTGGAAGGCCATGAATCAGTTTGTGCACCTTTATCCATCTTTTTCACACAAAAAAATAAAATAAAATCAAACAAGAGTTGCTAAAAAGAGGAATGAGTGCGTATGATGAAAGAAGGACGATAAATCCTCTGACAATGGAAAATGAACAATGAAGAAAAATCTGAAAGTAAAAGGTAATAGTATCACATCACTCAACCATCATACAGACCCCAAGAAACCTTTTTCTTGTTGACCCCAAGAAACCTCGATCGTAACAATGAACTCAAGGGAAATCTCAATACTTCTCTCAACCCCAACCCCCACCTCACCATGCAATTAGTTTGTTTCAGTAGAGACTAGTGTTGTAATTTCCGTGTCTCTGGAATAGTCAAGAGAGCCAAAGTTTCTATTTTGAAGTTTCTGCTCTGATGGCATAGGCTTCCTCAGCACCCACAAAGACACCTCAGAATGCTGTTGATGTCTTGATAGTTATTGTTCAGGTCGTTAGGATTCTAGTACCTTTGTTCTTTTTCATTCTCCCCCCTTCTAAAGAAGGATCAAGGGATCTTTAGAACTCTCATTCGTCATGGAATGTGGCATATATGCTCATATATACATGTGTTGCATGGACGACTTGGTTTCTAGTGAGTTAGTGGACACGATCCAGCATTGTTATTGCTTTGGTATGTGTGTCCATCACACATCTGTTATTTATCCGTATAAGATGTTCCGATTCTTGACGTGTGATGATAGAACAAGAAGCAGCAGTAGCTAAAAGTAGCCAAGACTTGATGGCAAAGAAGGATTTTCCGCTTCTCCAAAGGGGAGACAAATCAAAGAGTCTTATACTATACTTTTCCTTGTAATTACCACCATCACGTCACACTATGGTGTTAGATATAATATTTGAATGAGCAGTAGGTATCTTTATGGGTGCTGAATTTACATAATATACATTCCTAAAATTTATTTACAAAGCCATGTAGAAAAATATGTTGTGATTGCACAGATTGACATTGCTTTTAGCAAGTAGTACAAATTGAGAACAGAATTGCATTTTCGGAAGTTGGGACATCTTCACAATCGAAGTGTTTTTTATGTTTCAACCTTTTGAAATTCGCAACTTTTTGAGAATGGAACAAAATCAGTCTTTATCAGTTGGTTTCAAGATTTCATGTAATGGAATTATGATTTGTATGGTAAAAGTTTAGATACTTGATGCTCCACTATTCTCCCATCTGCTGCCCCACCCCACCATATATATATAAATCCTTTGATACTCTGACCAAACCAACAAGAGGATGAAAATTTATGTTTTGTATCCCTCCATTTATTTGAAGAATAACAAAGTAAAAATATTTTTTGACATCAGATAGATTCAATGATACCTAAGATATTGACTCACCTTTTCTCTCTTTAAAATACATGCTACGGCAAAGGCATGAGTTGCCACAGAATTTTAGAAGGCCACTAAGTTCGAAACTCACCTTCTCTTTCTTGAAAATACATGCTGCAGCAAAGGCATGAGGTGCCACAGAATTTCAGAAGGTTACTAAGTTCAAAACTGAGAAGACTTGTTTTGCAAGGCAAACTTGAAAAGGTGAATGGCTTTCTTGATTCATTACTAAAAACATCTTTTTATAATATTTTGTCTGTATTGAACTCCCAATATTATTTCCCATGTATGTGCAATACTCAAGGCCTTCATTTTACTTTACTGTGACAAATTATTTTGAGTAGCTGCTACGCAACCTCATTACTGACATCCCCTTGTGTCTTTCTTATTTCTTCAATTCCATAAAAATGCAGGTGCAGAACTACTACAAGATTAAGAAAGAAGCGCTGCTGGGAACTAAAACACCTACACCAAAGCAAAAAGACATCAGGCCGAAGCCACCACAGAATTCTGGGTTGATAATCTCTCATGAGACACTGGAAGAAGCTGCAATGACTGCTGCCTACAAGATTGCGGAAGCAGAGAACAAGTCCTTCGTGGCAGCAGAGGCAGTGAAAGAGGCAGAAAGAGTCTCGAGAATGGAAGAAGATACCAAATCACTGCTACAGCTAGTGAAAGAGATTAATGAACAATGTAAGGCAGCGGACACTTGTATAGATGTTTGGTTCAATGAAATGATTTCCTACAGGAGTGGAATGAGTGAATGACAATTCAATCGTATGTTCATTGGAATGCCCATTCCATTAAATGGTAGAATAGTGATTATTTTTAGAATTGACATTCTATCATTTTATGACTAACACAACATTGGAATGGGTCTTCAAACAGAATTATCATTCCATTCCGTTGTTCATTCCAATCAACCCAATATAGTTGGTTTCTTGTTGCTTTGTCCGCTAACTCGAAAAATCACTCACTCTTCTGCTTCCCGTCACAGGTTCATGTGGTGAAATTGTTCTCTTGGCTTGAATCGTATCCTGTAAGTTCGGTAGAAATAATCCTTGTATTGTTTAGTTTCAACTATGTATATGAAGTTCGTGGGCCTGGGTCTTGAGGTTCTACTTGGAAGGAGCCTCAATGGCGATTCGGGTAACAGTGGGATCCTCCAGTAATACTGTTTTTGATACTACTATGTTGGACTAGGGGGTCAAAACCCCAAAACCATTTGAAAACTTGTATGTGGGTGATGCTGTATTGGAATAGGTTCTGGTGTAATGTTTTTGTAGCTTAATTAGTTTTTGAAGAAACTTGTTCATTCTCTCTTTCATAGGGTGTCGTAAGTCTGCGAGGATACCATTTCCAAGCACAGAGAGTTACCTTCCGGTTATCCTACTGCAGCAAGTGCCTGTTGAAGGCACTGCTATGGTGGGACGCAAACCACCCTTGTGTAGTTTTGGACTTTACAAAAGTTAGTCACAGAAAATGTATAGAGACTATTATACCCTTGTCTCGTTTGTGTCTTTCTCCACTCAACCATCCCCATATTCAACCCAACCACTACCACCTTGTTCAACCACCCCAACCAGCATTAATTTATTTTAGATACCATAGACATAAGTTTATAAAAGTGGAGTCACAATCCATCCAAATTCACATAGACTTACATTCCGTGTGTGTACGATGTGAAACTGAGCTCAAAGGACTACTCAAAAAAGAGCATTACAGTTTAACTAATTCTAAGAATTGTGTGTGTGTGTGTGTGTGTGTGTGTGTGTGTGTGTGTGTGTTTATTGGAGGGAGAATTGCCCAATCAATTCTGTTGCTTTGGGGATAAAAACTCTATCTAGAATCAATTTGTTCAGCTGAATCAATAACTTGAATAGAAAAAGGACAACCAGTGAGGGCACTCAGTTTGTAAAAAGTCAATCAAGAAATATAATTAGGTACGGCCAATTTGATATTTGCAAGCATCTTTTTAAAAAGTTTTTGAGAAAACTAATTTGGGCATTTTGTCTTTTGGTCAAATAACCTGCGTCAAGCAGTACTGACTTTGTTTAGGTGTTCTAATCACATTGTTTTGCTAAGAAAACCTTGAGAAGTTGATTGTATAAATCTTTGCCCGCACATGTATATATGTATGTACCTATTGCAAAGTTGCTAATCAGAATTGAAGATACGTACTATGTATATATAAATGCTAAGTGTGTGTATATGTATAAATTTATATATGTGCTCAGTGGGTGGCCACAACTGGAAAGTTGGAAATCAAAATGAACTTGAGTCAGAATCAATGAAATGAAAATCAAATCAAAGCTGAATGGATTGTCAGAGGTGCGTTGGTGTGTGCCAATGGTGACCGTTGTGTGGTTCTGGTTTTTCCATGGTGATGGACAACGTTTGGTGCGGGGAAAGGTTTCAGCAATGTGGAGTTCCTCCTAGCAACTTGATGGAAGAAAAACAAATTTAACAAAAAGACACCGATCATTGTTGTCACGGGCAAGTCGGGGGTGGTGGCAGTGTAGAGTAGTCGGGTGGTGCAAGTCGGGTGGCGTCAGTGGGAGAGTAGTGGAGAGAGGTGACTGCGGTGGATGTTGCTGCTCCTCCTCAGGGTTTGGGCTTTGAGATTTTTGCCTAGAGTAATAATGTCTTTTTCTCAAAACTTTGGAGAAAATGGTAATTTTAACGGCATAATTGTTCACTAGTCATGCTGTTATTTAGTTTGAATGAAAAATACAACAATAATATTTTAAATTAAGATTATGCGGTGTGATTTGCATATATTTAAAAATTAGCCAATTAGAAAATTAAAGTGCTCTACGTGCAATCAAAAGAGCGAAGAGGATTTTGTTCTTTATCATTCCGAATAGAGGAATTTTTTTTAACAGGAGGAAAGTTTTTGCAGAACACGTGGCACACTTTAGGTCTAGTTTGTGATAAATTATTAGAGTATTATTTTTAAAATTTATTTTAACATTTTAATCAAAAAATGTACATTTTAAAATAGTCTTGTTGATGAGAAGAACAAAAAAAGTATATTTTTATTAAAAGACAAAAAAATCACTAAAAAAGAAAATAAAGAAAATTTTTTAACTAAGTTTTTATTATATATATATACACGACTAAGTTTTTATTTTATTTTTCATTATATATATACACACAACTAAGTTTTTATTTTATTTTTTAAACTCGTCTCGATAAAAAAAAATTTAAAAATATAAAAATTTAACAAAATAAATAAATATTCATTAAAAGTATATAAACAATTACTCCAAATCAAGTTTAATCGTAGACCGAATCTAGTAGACAACTTCTCAACAATGCACTCGACAAAACTTGACTTCAAAGTAAGAATCCACTTTCATAAAAGTTAGTGGCCTTCTAGGGCCTCCAACATTGAATGTCACAGATAGAGAAAATGGCATTTCTTTGATCGTGGGAAATTAGAGAGAGGAAATCTGATCTCTTTGGTGTTTGATCCAAACAAATTGTCTTTTTATACCTACGCTTCCGATCCAAACAAAATGTTTTGTACTGATTGGTAAGCACAAGGTTACTAATGACCAACCCCCAGGGGTAGCTCAGACAGGAAAGCAATGTATTCATTCGTTTTGAGTTTGAAATTGGTAATTCTCTTAAGGCCAGACTGCGATAGATTTATTTCTTATGAATTTTCTAGTCCCCACATGAATAGGATCCTCTGATTGGACCAGAAAATTAGAAAAAGAATTAGTTGAGATGCGAGTAAACTGGATTGAACACTGCTGACGCTAATCCCAAAAAAGAATTGCTAATGAACAGGGAAAAAAATAGATGCATCCAAGCAAATACAATTTTGATTGATAACCCAATATCATGATTCCAACATCAATAGCTGTGCATGAAACTGTTTAAGCATTATATGAATCGTACAAATAAAAAAGTAAGTGATAATGTGATGCTGGGGACAAGAAGCATATAAGAACAGAAACTCAGATAATTATGATATGTCAAAAACCATGTTCCATTTTTATTTTATTTTTTTGAAAATTCATATATTTTCTGATTACTTCAACCAGAAGGAAAACTAAAATTGTCATTATGAATTATTAACTAGTGCGGGGGAAATCAACTTAGCACCTAGACAAGTGCATCAATGAGCAAAAAAGGTGTCAAAGCAGTAGATAATTCTTAAAAGGTTATAATAAAAATAAAAATAAAAACAAAAAAAGCAGAAGCTTGATATAGCAATATTCTTGCAGATCTAAAACACATGGCAAGGCAAGCTCAACAGCAGTAAATTGCCCACGAAACTTGGGCAAAGAAAGTTTACAAAATTTATCCTCCACTGGAATAATGAAACCTAAAATCTAATCATGGATTGCCAACAAAGCATGAAGCCAAATTGGTATAACATTGAAACTAAAACACTCAAAGCATACTTTACCAAAAACGCATCAAGTAGTGCATGCCAGAATTGAATTTGAGAGTTCAAACTACAAAAGCACAAGCCCAAGTTCTGATGGTCTCAAGACATGGTTAATTCGATAGTTGTAGAGGTAATAGTGCAGTTTCCCATCGCCGGGTCCAAATTTCAGTTCCTTCAAGAAAGTTTCATTCTGCATAACATCCAATGCATTGAAGACATCATAATCCATCCGTTTTGCTACAATAAGAGCGTCGTTCATGAGCTGAAGCAATGGAGTTTTTGTCGACACATTATAGTAAGAATAAGCAGCCTTCAAGGTTGAGTAATTCTGGTTTCCTAGGATAGAAGATGGAAGAGTGTAAAAACTGCAGAAATCAGTGACCTCGTGAGTATTGGGACTCTCAACCAGATAACTCTCCACAACATCGGGTCTAGGAAGAAGCCAGTGCTCTACATCATTTTCATCAAAATCAGGTGCAGCTACAAACTGACTCATGTAATTCCTAAGAAGACGTGTAACTGCAGGAATATCGTGGGACTCCATTTTCCTAAACCCCGGGGTAGCTGTGGAATCTGGTAACTTGTACAGCTTTATCGTTCGACTCATGGTCATCCTTGCACCAAGCCTAGAAAATCCAACATCAATAAGCTTCTTCGGATTTAAAGATCTATGCCAATATTGGCATGTTGATATGGGTGTTGGAAGAACCACACCAGCCGTATAAGCTGCTTGCCATATATTCTCCAAATGAACCCTCCTTGTCACCTCTTTAATCATGACAGGAGCAAGCCGTTTCGATCTAAGCTTCTTATGAACACAGAGGAAATTGATCTCTGCCATGTTAACCACAGCGTCACGAGCCCGGATTTTTGCTGGAACACCAGTAATGAAAGCAACTAACTTCTTTGAGCTTTTGACACGCACGCCGATGTGCCAGTTTCTAAAGTAACCCGGAGGGTGAAGGGCCCATCGGAGGAATTCCTTTGAGTAGTTAAACCTGAACATATTCTCATCATCCTCAACATAATTGTGGGTCAGGAGGTTATAAACCTCGGTGCACATGTCTTCGGAGTTCATGTCACAAGTTATCCATTCATAGAGATTGGGAAGATTATAAGGTTCTTGTTTGACTTCGGTCAAAGGTGTTGGAGGTTCAATTGGTCCTTCAGGCAAACTTGTGTCCCCAAGATCCTTGAATTGGCCAACGGGTTGGGTCTCCCAAAACTTGTGCCTCTTGGCAAGAGACAGCGACTCTTGAACCCTCCGTGCCAACGAGTCAATTGAAATGTCACTCTCAGAGGGTGAATTCCCATCAGAATTAGGGATTGGGCTTTCAGCCAGTGAATCAGAAGCTGAATTATTATCTTCCATTTCCAATAGATTTAGTGCGATGTTCTGCATGAAAATAGCATTAATGGTTCGCTCGAAATTGGAAAAGGGGAAATTAAAGAGATACAACATACAAGCAGACTAGATTCCCCATGTTAAATTAAAGATGATTATATATTTGTGCCCCAATCTTAGCTTCTTCCTTTTTTTTCCCCAACAGATATACGAGAGAATAAGAATTTCGATTCAACTGTGCCGAAAACAGTCGCCTTATGTATGGTTTCGAAACCAAAACAACAGAATCATGTCAAAGATGGAATGGAACGTCAAGATCTAAAACATTTTCTAGGGAAGAAGTTAGAGATACGCTGTATAAAGATTTAAAAATGAAACTTCAGGTCAACAGAAGTTACCTGCGATTGCGTTTCTTCGAAGCGATCTCTCGAAGCTATCGATTGAATTTGATGTTGAAGATCTAGGGCTTAGGAGGGAAGGAGAGGGAGATCAGAGGGGTGGGAGCGCGTGCTGCCGAGAGAGGGAAAGAGGGGACGGGGAGATAGGAGCATCGGCAACTACGAAGCAGGTGGGATGGAATCAAGGACAGGGAAGTGGGAGGAATACCACGAGACAAAAGAGCGCCAGCATCCGCAATTGTGTACACTATGCATGGGCATTTTAGTCATTTAATCCATGATGCTTACCATTACCCATCCCTGTTGGGTGATTCAATTTGTTATTTTGGGTAAAGTGAGATGAATAGTGGTGTTATTTGATATAGTTAAAATTAGTAATTTATAAAAAATATTAATTATTATTTAATAGATAATAATTAAAAGGTATATAATATATAGATATTTATGCAAAGTGTATTAATATTTATAAAAGTAGTAGATTTTACACAAAAAAATATATTAATATTAAAAAAAATTATCTTCATTAAGCTATTAGCTACCGCTGAGTGGGGGGTGGTTAACACTACCTATTTATAAATTATAGTTTATAATAAAAATTGTAAATATTTGATAAAAATTATAATTTATAGTTAAAATTAAAAAAAAAATTATAATTTATAATAAAAATTTTGAATGTTTAGAAAAAAAATTATAAATTATAACTAAAATTAATAGTAAGAAACTAAAAATTAGTATAGAAAGCTTTGCCAAACACCCTTAATGAGTTGGGATTAATATAACAATTACGAATGAGGCGAGATTAAGAATAAAGTGGGGTTAGTTTTTTTTTTTTGATTTGGATAATATACCAGATTTTACAAAATTATATTTGTTTTGAATGTGATTAAATAATGTGAGATAAAATTATATTTGTTAATTTTTAAAATTGCTCTGGTAATAAAAAAGTAAAAAAATATTTTATTTTTATTTTTAATTAAAAATATATTATTTGAATAAACTATTATATCTTTTGAAATCTTCATATTATAAGAGATCTAAGAAATAAGAAATTTTATTAAAAATTTAAAAATTTAAAAAAATATTAAAATTAAGTTAAATAAGCTAATAAATTAAATTTTAAGTTATTATTTTTACTTTTTAATTTTTAATTTAATTTTAAAAATAAATTAAATTCACTCATTGCAAAAATTTAAAAATTAAAAATAATAAACAATAAACAAAAATTTCATATTCTTTCAAAGTCAAAAACTATAATAGCACAAATTCGTGTACTAGGGATAAAGAACAGTTACGGGTATAATTGAAAATAAGTTGAATTAGCATGGATATTTTTGTCCCATAAATTGGTAATTAGTAATTACCCCTGATATGATATTTTTAACCCTTTATTGTTGATCCATCGCCCAGCTCAAAAGATGCAAAATAAATACCTTCCTAACCTGTGTTTGGACTAGTTTATTTCTGTAATTTTTTGATTTAAAAGCTATAAAAAGTTAACTAGTTTAGTTTATTAAGTTTTTTTAAAATTATTTTTAAATTATTTTTACATAATTTGACATTTATTTTTTTATAAAAAAATATCAAAAAACTTAAAAATCACTAACAAAAGCTAGTTCAAACTCAGCCTTAATAAACTTTTAGCCATCCTAAATCACTCCATTGACCCAAAACTCTTAACAAACAAGTCCTTAGGGTTTTTCTAATAAGCCCACTTCAATTGCTGTTTTTTTTTGGTTTTCTATAAATTATTATTATTATTATAAATAAATATTTAATAAATATTTTTCTCTATTTCCAACCACCCGTATCTCCTTCAGAGGGTGGCAGCACGCAGCGGAGAAACTCGCCAGAGGCGTGACGGAGCTATATTGGAACTTGAGGGAGGCATGGCCCCTTTGGGTTAACTTTTGCAAATTATGCTTAATTATTTTTATTTTTAAATTTTTTTTTTCATTGGTTAAAAAGTTTTACCTTTTGAATTGTCATGAAATGAACCGAAGAAAATAAAAATTACTGATTGCAAGATGAAAGGTTGTTACTAAAAACAAAAATCAGTAATATAAAATTTAATTTAAAGGCTTATTATGATTTATTTTTGTTTTTTTAATTCTTTTATATATTTTAATTAATTTTGTTTTTAATTTTTTTTAATTTATCTTAATGAGAAACAAAAACAAATATGTACTCGACAAAAAGAAAATATTTTGTTGGTGTAGAAGAAAATTTATTAGGGGTGTGTCAATAAAATTACTTCTCTACACCTGCCAAAATTTATCTTTCTAAATATTCATTTTTTTAATCTTCATATCCTAAACTTCAATCACCACCTACAAAAATTTCATTTCATTAATCTTCATATTCCTAAGCTTCAATCACCACCTACCTCTCTTTGCTGCTAGATCTGTCCGTCGCCATTCACCTTGCCGCCCTTTTCCCGCCACTTCTTTCTTCTCCTTCTCCATCTACTTCTCCTTCGACCAACTAAGAGTGAACATCGATCTATCTGAGTTAGTTTAAAATTTAACTCAAAACCAACCAAATCAAGATGAATTTTAAAATATTAAATTTAAAATCAAATTATTCATATTTTAGAACCAACCTAACTCAACTAAAAAAAAACTCGAGTTGGTTCGAGTTGGAACCGCTGTTCAATTAAATTAAATTTTTTTTAATAAAATATTTTAAAATAATAATATATACTTTATTTTATGAGCGATTTAATTTTTTTGTATAAGATTCCAATATGAGCGGCTTAAATCTCACTCATCTTATTTTTAATTTATACATTTTTAACTATAACTAAGAGCACAAATAATATAGATAATAATTTCATGCTATTTATATTTTATTTTTTAGATATCGAATTGAGTTGGTTTAAAAAGCTTTTAACCCGAAAACCGAACCAACTACGTCGATTTAATATTTTTAAAACTCAAAACCTAACCTTTTACTTGAGAGAACTGAATCAATTCTATCAATAAAAGTCGAGTTGGGTTAATTTATGAATTTTTTGAATTTATTGAACATCCCTACTACCAACACCTCTCCTCCTCCTCTCTCTCTTTCGGGGCCTAAAGTCAATAAATTTCTCTCTCTCTCTCTCTATGCACACATCGGCCTAAAGTCAATAAAGCTACGATATTAAGACTCTCTCTCTCTCTGCGCTAACCTTGGCTTAAAGTCAGTAAAATTATGACTTTAGACTCAATTTTAAATAAAAATATAAGGTTCTAAAAATTTTAAAATTTAAATAAATTTATATATAAATTTTTGCATATAAATTAACAAATAAAGAGCCTTTTTTGGATGAATTCTTATAAGTAAGCTTTTTTAAATATAATCTTATAAGAATCTGAGTTCTTTATATGTGAATGTTAATTTTTTTGTGAGAAAATTTTTAACTTTTTAATTAAAAACGCCAAAAAACTAAAATTACCCGTTTAACAAATAAAAAATAAATAAATAAATAAAAAATCAAATCAAAAGACAAACTCTCAAAATATTCTATTTAAACTCCCATTACTTTTAAAATACAAAAATTTTCATTACACATAATTTATTTACTACCACTACCAACTACATATAATTATTAACACAAAATACATAGAATGATAAAATTGCCTACTTTGAACAAAAAGCAAAAAAAAGTTAATTTTTTACCCAAACAACCAACTTAAAAAAAAAAAAGTTTAAAAACTAAGTTACCAAACAACCTACTTTAAACCCAATTTAACTTTTTGGCTAAAAACGCAAAAAAGCACAAAAAACTAGCTTTTAAGCTAGTTGCCAAATGGGCCCTTAATATACAAGCAGTAAGCTTATCTCAACCGCATAAAACACACACACACACACACACACACACACACACAAGTCTTGTAAGCCAAAAAAAAAAAATCAAGTCTTTCAATCATCAAATGAGCCTGGAAATTCCATACCAGTTGCTTAATTACAGTTCATAATAAATATCAACACAAACAGGCTCCTGATATTTTGATAGAACCATAAGATTGAAGATGACCCCAGAAAGGAAAAGAACAAAAGCGGCACTGAAACACCACAAAATTCAAAAACCAAACTGTATGGACAAAGCCTAAGCCGAGTTGGATTCAGTTGGGGCTCTGCTCGTCAAATTATATATTTTTATTACTCCCAACTCAAGACCAAACTGCGATGATGAAGTATAACCATTTCAAGATTTGCAGTGGGAGAAGGAGCGCACCACATAGCCAAGCTAATAATGCAGCTTCTCACCGCTATCAAAAGTGCAGGCCTTCGATACCCCTGAGGGTCGACTCGAAGTTCTTTACGTTAGACACGTTTCTACTAGAAGCAGGATCGGGTTCACTTCCAACGATCACTGGGTCACGACTACCAGAGATGGCAGGTCGCCTTGAAGATCCACTTGACCGCAAAATACTAGAGCTAGATAACTGCATGAGAGCCCAAACAACCTTTCAAGTAACCCAACAAAATGGAAATGTTAATGCTCAGGCAATGTATAAGACAAGTTTGAACCAGATTAAACCTTGCCGGATTTACTACAAACTGTTTCTAGCAAAGCAGTTTGAACAAAGCTGAAGGCAAGAACTGTAACCACCCTCACTTTCATTGCCGGTCAAATTTAATTGGTTTATTGGCATTCCAGTCAATGAGTGAGATCCCCACCTACTGAGTTATTAATGGAATTCCAAACTACAAAAATTCATCAGCATACCCGGGGCTGCTGTTGACCAAAAGGCCAAAACAAAATCACAGCCATAGGATAGGCTGGTTAGACAGTTGGAGAGAGAGAGAGAGTCACCAAGGAATTTCAGAATCCAAATTCCAAGATAGCAGGGTAAGAAGAAAAATGAAGTGGAGGAGGATTAACAATAGGCTTCGGAGAAGTTGAAAGCACGAGAGGGGAACAGAAATTACAATTGCAAATAACTTAATAGACAAAAAACAGCGCAACACCAGAATGTGAACAAAAATAAGCCTAACCAAATCATAAATAATCCCTCTATCAATTTTGAGTTGATTTAAAAAAGATTCCATTAAAAGGTTTGTAGATAAGTGTACATGCTGAAAATTTAGAATTTTGCAATAATTCACGTGTTGTAAACCCAAGGAAAACGGGAGTAATCAGTATAAAAAAACATGTTTTCATTTTTACCATTGGATTACAAGTTACTTTTCTTTTTTCAAACTTGTAACATGATGTGTGTTTAAGACGCATAAAATGATAAAAGTGTATAGGACTTTCTTGTGGTTGGCCTAGCATTCCTTTAATGCCTATTCTAATATAATTTCTTTACTTCTCAAAAAGAAAAAATAATAATAATAATAAAATAAATAAATAAATATATATATATATATATGCACACACACATATATATATTAGACCAGGCAAATTGTCCAAAGAGCATCTAGTTTTAAAAAGTGAAAATATTAATAGGATACATTTAAAATAGTGTCCTAGATGTGTCGAAGAGTGTTCGACAAGTGTCAAAGGCCTTGCCTAAAATATTTCCAAAGCTTCACCCCATAGTTCAAAGGCCTTCCCTAAAATATTAATCAATCTTTAGTAGTATCCAAGTAAATTGACCAAATAGGGGCAGAAACTCTAGCCTCATCTTAATGTTCCTATATCAAGGAACCAAAAGGCTTGCAGGAATAATGCCAACAATAACCAGCATGGCTGATGCAAACATATGCATATGGTTGGCGGGCTGGTTTCACACCAGCCGCTGTTAATATGTAAAGAAGATTAATGCCATATAAAAAGGGCTAAGTGTACATTTATACTTTGAATTTTTTTAAACAATAACACAGGACTATTAAGACCGTCACCTTGCCATCCCTAGGCCCAAATCAAACATTCTTTCTGAATAGGCAGCACACCCAACCAACACATTTTGTACACACCAAACGCTGCTTATTTATTTCAGGCAGGTTGAAAGGTTGGAGAAGGCTTGTTACCAGTATCTTTGGAAAATGCCATCCATATACTTTATGTAGAAGCCAAACTTCAACCATACTTGTAAATAGAATTTGCATGGGAATAGAAGAAAAATATAAGCAAATAACCAGAACTCACCATAGGGTCTCTGCTGGCTGGTGAATCGTTCGCAACTGGATTTTTTTGTTTAGATAAGCTTCCAACATTTACAGGCAGTCCAGCATTTCTACCACGAGATGGATTTGCTGAAGACCAACCGGTAACCTTACCATCCTCACCCCCTATAACACATTCATATAATATACAGATTAAGCTCTGACTTTATGAACACACTAAGATGCTGTAATGAGATCAGATATTCATTACAAACAACAGCAGAGGATCCAAATAGACTAGATCATAAATTATCAGCTGATTTGGCACAAGATCAAAATATCCACACAACACAGAGAGCAGTGATATATAAAGAAACAGTGTAGCCTGCATTAAATACAAAACTAAAGAGTTGGATATAGAACAAGAAAGGTGGTGTAAGAAAGTTCTGCACTTCTGCTCAAATGCCAGAAAAACACAGAAGTACCTGATTGTCTATCAACGTTGGCAACTGCATGAGGCTTCCCAGAACTTGTTCCAGCAGCCTGTCCAACAAATCAATTTTGTATGTAAAGCCAACACTAGAATTTACATGGTGGGCAGTTTTGCTATGCGAGCTGTTTCAGCCAATTTACGCTGTTGCCACAAGGCAAATACAAGAGTTTGAAATTTTAAGCTGATACTGACAAGAGAATAAAAAATTCCAATGAGGTAACACAAGCATAGCATGTATTCCCCAAACCCGCCAGTATTATACAAATCATTCATCATCAAGGAACCAAAAGGAGAAAAAAGAAGCAAAAAAAATAATTATGGACTTTTAGCAAGTCACTTACAAGAGCACGAGAAGGCGTATTTGCGAGCTGTGATTGCTGATATTTCAAAATAGTCCAATCAAACACATAATCGAACTGGAAACCTGAAGCAAAAATAGAGCCACAGTTAATGGTATTATCATAACTTCCAAATTGAGAACACTACTACCGATATATCCTTAAAAATCAAAGAAATACATATAGAAAACAATAAAACTCAGACCTTCACGAATAAAAAGTTCACGAAAGATTCTCTTCAGATAAGGATAATCTGGTTTCTCATCAAACCTCAGCGATCGACAATAATGGAAGTATGATGCAAATTCTGTAGGATAACCCCGACACAAGGCCTAAGAAAGCATTGGTAACTTTCCAGTAAGTTTACAATACTGAACAAATATATAAGTATAAGAACAGCATAGATTACCTCAATTGTGGTAGAAACTTTCTTTTCACTGATCTTCTCATACTTCTGTCTCTTAGTTCCTGCTTTCAGACCCTGCCAGGGTAGACTACAAATATATACGATAACTAAGCAATTACCCAATATAAGAACAAACATAAACAAAATGAGGGGGAGGAATGTTTACCTTCCTCGTAAGAAATACATAAGAACATATCCAAGTGATTCTAAATCATCCCTTCGGCTTTGTTCTACGCAGCATCAACATGGTGAGGAAAGACGAGCAGCCTCAAGTTTAATGCTTAATCATAAAAGTTATGTATATACACAAAATATAAAACCAAAATCAAAATAGTTATGAGCATACCAATGCCAAGGTGAGTATTCATGCTCGCATATCTTGCAGTACCAGTCAAATTCTTATTTTCTCTGCATTTCATATGATGACATTATATTTAAAAGGTATAGAGAATATCAATAATTTACAACTAAACTGAATCCAAAAAGGAAGCCTAGGTGGAGGAAGAATAAAGGCAGGTAAATCAGGATGACTAGAGATATCAGGTAGGATCAGAACCAATGCAAACACTTCCAATACTTGCCAGAATAAATTCATCCAATAAACAGTTCAGAAATGCGTACCGATAAGGAATGTGCTGATGATTTGAGGAGTCTCTATATTTCTTAGCCAGACCAAAGTCAATTATGAAAACCTATTTACAATTGAATGACAAACAAATGAACTAATGCCAATCAAATGGAGCCAAAGAGGTACCAAGAAGGGGAAAAAAATATTTCAATCAAAAACCTGATTGGCACGCCTCCCTAAACCCATCAGGAAATTGTCTGGCTTAATATCTCGATGCAGGAATGACTTGGAGTGAACAAATTCAACCCGATTGATCTGATATGAATTTTGTTTCCACAGAAGAATTAAACCAAATCTTTTTTTATAGCTAGGACAAATTAATGCAACAAAATAAATCCTACCATCTGATCTGCAAGCATAAGAACAGTCTTTAAGGACAACTTCCTACTGCAAAAACTAAACAAGTCTTCCAGACTAGGTCCCAATAAATCCATCACAAGGACATTATAGTCCAATTCAACTCCAAACCATTTCACATTTGGAATGCCAGCTGCCAAAATTGGAGAAGGAAAAAATACCAACTGATAAGGATCTCAAATAAATGAGCATAATGGTTTTTTTGGGGG
>JAOTRH010134234.1:0-14117 GCA_034768845.1 Heliamphora exappendiculata | reverse complement strand
ACATTAAAGAATATTTATTTATAGGAAATAAAATATTAAAATCATCAAAATTAATTAATGAAGCATTTGTGCTAACAAAATGTATTAGAGAAAAATTAATATTTTTAAAAATATAAGTTTTTGATTGTAAGATTTAAGTTTATATTAATTTTATTTATTTTTAAAACAATATGTTAAGAGAACGAGAATCAATTTTGAAATAATATTAACTAGATATATCACCCGGTGAGTGTTGGGGCAAACTGGTAAGATTTTAAGATTATAATTATAATTTTAATTAAAAATATTTAAATGGATAAATGCCGAAACAGGTTCTAAATTAAAACATTTGATATCAGACAATTAAAATAAAATTCGGTAATACTTTCGAAGTTAATTTTAGAATTATATCTTTCGAAATCTAGTTAGATGATTTCGGTTGCTGCAATAATTTTCGGTTAATGATCTGCTACGATTTTTTATTTTTAGTTAAATCTCCGATACAAACCTTTTATTGTATTTCCGAATGCTAAACACAAACGTAGTGTGGATTACGATTTATCATTTTTTTCAAAACCTTCTTGATTAAGTTTAAGATTATCATAGAACGTGAAAACTTTAACCACCTAATTACTGATTGAAAAATATGAATTATTGCGTCAGATTTTATAACAGTATATAAATAAGTTATAGCATGGACCTCTTGAGTAAATATGATTTGGGCTTCCAATGTAATTATAAAAATTCACTTCAACCCAGAAGCAATTTCATAAAAATATTAATTATAATTCATCACACTAAAAAATTATAATTGCATTCATAGGCATATTCTCAAAACTGAATATTCGAGCCCCTGCTATTAAATGCTTATTTATTCTCTCAACATTAAGATTTTTGATATTCGCATATTAAATTAAACTACTGACAATTATATTTAATTGGCTTCTTAAAATAAATTCTTTAAGATCTTCCAGTTAACTTATTTGACTGCTGGATAATTAAATTCATCTGTAGGGTTTGGCTCGATCAAAACTTATAAGCTTTCTTAAAGGGGTATCGTTAATCTCGATTTTTGGGGACATGAATTCCGTCAATAATTAATATTTACCATATAATTAATATAATCATCCAACTCACTGTGATTATAAACCTATAAAAGGTCACACTTTTTAATGAATCAAAATAATGAATATTAAATATACGTAAATAATTAATTATTTTAGAATTAAGAGCATAAGCACTCATAATAACTATGATATGTAAATTAATTTATATAGTGAGTATAAAATTAATTACGCCAATGTAGCGCTGTTCAATACACACAAACTGTACTAACACAGCAAGTCAGAACAATAAACGACGTTATTATTTGTTTCCCGTAATCAAGACATGTCTACTAAAACTCTGTATTACAGTCTATCGATCATTTGTCCAATTTCTTCTAAACTGTGAACCAAAAACTTACATTCCACAAGAACTTTTAATCTGATTTTCTGTGTGTAAGTCGAACTCTACACACTGGATTAAATACTATATATAAAAAAAATCATCCATGCACGTCATCAAATAAATAATGAAATGCATACATTGTTTATTAAGATTCTTATAAAATGAAAAAATTAATTTTATTAAAAAATAAAATTAAATACTAAAATAAAAAATCATAGTTTTTAGTATACAACCCTAACAATCTCCCACTTATTCTCAAAATCATGCTACCATACATCTGACTGTCATGCCATTTACTTGACTGTAAAAAGTCTTAACTGGTAAGTTCTTTATAAAAAGATCTACAAGGTTGTCTGCCAATGCTGGTCACAGCTACATCACTTCTCTGTATGATCTCTCGTATTAGGTGATATTTATGCTTAATGTGTTTTACCTCCAAGGTAAACACATATCCCAAGATAAAATGTTTGGGAATTCTTACCTGACTAAAAATTCGAGTTTGTGTAACTCAAGACCATCTGCCTGGTAAATCAATATATAATTCTCAATTCTTTAAGGTACTTAATTATATGCTTAACTGCTGTCCAATGCTCACTAATATTTGCTAACCATGAAAATGGCAAAACAAATATCGGGTCTAGTACAAAATATAGTATACATGAGGCTTTATACTGCCAAAACATAAGGAACCGTCTTTATTTTTTCTATCTTATCAGGTATCTTAGGACACTGATCCTTGGATTATAGTGATTCCATGCTTGAAAAGAGAAACCTTTTCTTGGATACAGTGATTCTTCTTTCTGAACAGGGCTGGTCTTGAGTGATTTGGGACCAAAAACGAATTATTACAGGCCCCTATAAATTTTTATACATAGTAATTTCAAGAAAAAAATCATTACAAAAAATTTAATGAATTAAATTTTTGTCTTTCACAATTTAATAATATTTAATTTATAACCAAAACAAAACAAAAAAGTTGGATAAATAGCAACAAAATATCACTTAAACACCGCTCTTCATTCATTGAATCTTCAGCCAAACTTAAATTTTATGTTTGTTTTTTAGTACTTCTTTTTTTAAGAAATTCTATTTGAGATTGAATTAATTCTTCTATTTCTAGATATCCAGAAATATACTTTCTAGGAGGCATGATTATAAAATTCTGTAAATCAAATAAATAACATAAAAAGGTTTCTTCGATATAGTGATTCAACGGTAGCAACACCAACTTCGTGATTCAGCGCTTTGGACTTTGGATTTTTTATTTTGAATTTTTGATTTCTTTCGCAGCTTTGTATTTGAATACAAGCTTTCAATTTTGGTTTTCGGTACAAGCTTTCAATTTAATTTCGCCGCGTTAAGTAGTGACCGCGCGTCTTTGTCAATTCACTGAATCACTGTTCGTCTTCTTCAGGTTTCTTAAAATATTATGGTATAACTTATTAAATGATACTATAAAATCGGGACCCTAATTTTTGTTAAAAAAATTGGAGGCCCAAAGCCATTGCCTTGTAGGCTTTGGCTCAAGATCGGCTCTGTTTCTGGGTAAACATTTTGCAACAAGTATAATTTTGAAGGTTTTTATCTTCCCATCTACTCCTCTCTTTCTCTTGTAGATCCACTTGTATCCGATGAATTTTATCTCTTCGGGTGGTTCTACAAGTTTCTAGACCTGATTAGAGTATATAGACTCCATCTCTAAATTCATAATTCTGTCATAATTTTGTATTTTTATCTTAGAGTGCTTCATTGTAATTACAAGGTTTAGTATTCAGTTCTTCTGAAATGTTGTCAAAGGACTCTTCCAAGAATATATACTGATCGGGTTGATGAACAATCATCCCACTACGACGAGGCGCTACCTGCATCTGTGTACTAGTAGTGACCCGTTGTGCTAATTCAAAATCCTGTGCACCATTACCCATATGTTCTTCTGGTTGTGAAACCAACATGTTAATGGTAGCACTCTGATCTGGTTCAAGATCTGCACGTGTCTCGATAATTCTCTCACTACGATGAGACAATGGGATATCGATGACACCTCATCGTGGCGCTTTTATCTTACTACTGGTATTTTCTCTCAGCTCTTCCAAAATAATTTTACTTTTAGGCTTATGGTCCATTATATAATTCTCTTTCCAGAATCAGGCATTGTCACTAATAATGACATTCTAATTCTTAGGATTATAAAATAAACTACCATTCATTTCTTTGGGATATCCAATAAAAAACAGACTTTCATTCTAGGCTTCAACTTATCCGTGTTTCCTTTCAACACGTGTGTTAGACACCCCCAAATCTGAATATGTCTTACACTAGGCTTGCGTTCAGTTCACAATTCTGTGGGAATAGAAGATACTGACTTAGAAGGTACCAAATTTAAAATGTAAGCTACTGTCTTTAATGCAAATTCCCAAAACGAATCGGGCAAGTTCGAATAACTCATTATAGACCTTATCATCTTCATAAGAGTCATATTCCTTCTTTCTGCTACACTATTTTGCTGTGGTGTATCTAGTGCAGTCAACTGAGATATAATCTCCTCCGCTAATAAATAATTTCTAAACTCTCCAAAGAAGTACTTGCTACCACGGTCAAATCGAAGTGTTTTGATACATTTTTTCAGACGTTTCTCTACTTCCGCCTTAAATACTTTAAATTTATCAAAATATTCAGACTCACGGTGCATCAAATAAATATATCAATACCTTGAGTAATTATCAATAAAAGTGACAAAATACTCAAAGTCTCCTCTAACCCGGATAGTCATAGGTCTACATAAGTCAGAGTAAACCAGTTTTAACGGTTCATTAACTCTATAGCCTTTAGCTAAAAATGGCCTCCTGATCATTTTACCCTCCAAGCAGGATTAACAAATTGAAAGTGTCTCCATTTCTAATGAACCTAAAGGACCATCTTTAACCAGTTTATTTATCTTTTTCAGATTAATATAATCTAAGCGTAAGCGTCAAAGATATGTTTGATTCATTAAAGAATGTTCCTTTATCTTAAATGGTGAATTAGATGTATTATTCAATTCATTCAATTGCAGTATAAAAGAGATTGGAGTAATAACATAAAGATCATTCATCAATGTGCAAGAACAGAGTTATCATTT
This sequence comes from Heliamphora exappendiculata, assembly GCA_034768845.1. Lineage (NCBI taxonomy): Eukaryota > Viridiplantae > Streptophyta > Magnoliopsida > Ericales > Sarraceniaceae > Heliamphora > Heliamphora exappendiculata. Next base: position 9,571 of record JAOTRH010134234.1, on the reverse strand, counting down.
ATTATCCTTAATAACCACAAAATTATTAAAATAAACCAAATATCCGTTTTTAACCAATCTAAAAACAAAAATTAAATTCATTCTAATGGATGGTACATAAAGGCAATATCTCAATATTAAAATTCTATCTCCACTAAAACTGAGAGTGATATCTTCCGCTACAACTGCTGCCACTCTTGTATTATTGCTCATGTGTAGGTAAATATCATCATCACTAAGTTGTCGAGTTTTTTGGAACCCCTGCAATGAATTACAAATATGATTAGTGGCTCTCGTATCTACACACTAGGTACCGGTAGATAACACTGATAAACATGTTTTCACAACTAGTGAATAAAAATTACCTTTGTTGTTCTTTTTTCCAAGATAAATCGAACATTGCTTTTTCTCGTGTCGTGTTTGGTTACAGTAAAAACATCTGTTTCGATAGGAAAGAAATTGTCAGCAGTCTGGTATACCGTGAATAGCATGTCTCGATAGGAAAGAAGTCTATTATTCATCATTTATCCAGACAAATCAATTATTATTAATTTTACTATCTAGACAACATACCGTGCCAAATAAGATTAAACAGCTGACGTAGTTTCGTCAATAAATAAAAAAAGTAACTCAGATGGAGAGGATACTATTATTTACAACTAAGTGTATACCATCACTTAATTCCGAATAAATCGCTTCGCAATGAACCATTAAAATGGAGAAGTGATTCACACTAACAATTATCCAGAATTATCCCTAAATGAGGTTCATACCAGTGATCCCGTAATTAATTCTGTCCGATAAAGAGCAAGGTTCTAATGCCAACACTCAAAATCAATTATATCACATACGAACTAGTGATGGAGATCGCGGAATTATATCAATTATCTGTGAATAAATTTTTTCACCCACTTAATTTTTAAAATATTTTTGAAGGTTATAAAATATGTTTAATTAAAATAAATTTAAAATTTTCGAAAATCACACGTTACAAAAGATCTCGATTTTCAAACTATCTTTACATATTTTTATGTGTAACAAATAAGATTTTTAAATTCTATTTTTTTTTTAAAAAATAATTTTAAATAAAAACAATGAATTTAATTTAATTTAATTTTTCTATAACACATATTTTTAAAAAATAATTTATTAAAATTAAATATCTTTTAATTAATTCAAAAAATTCAAAATTAACCGTTACATTTTTTCAAGATATTTAATTTTTTTTAAAAAAAAATCATCTTAAATGTGTTTTAATGTAACAAAATAAAATTTTAAATTTTTTTTTAAAAAATAATTTTAATTATAGAATATTATATTTTATTTTATTTGTTACAAAAAAATTAATTTCGAATTAAACCGTATTAATTAAACCAAGACATAATAAATAAACTAAAATAAAAGAATTCACACATTTAAATAAAAAAATAAAAAAATACATTAAATTTTAACTTTCATAATCTATTTAAAAGTCTTTAACTAAAGAATTTATGTTCATCCAAAAAAAACCTATAATTCTATTAAAATTAAAATTATAATCTTTTAATTCTGTCTTAGTAAAATTCAACTTCTACCTATCACAGTTCCACATAAACACAACTACCACCACTTACCATGCACCACGTCGCCACAGTCGAGCCGGGCTCGCACAGCACGCTCTTACTTTCGCTCCGTTGGATTGTTAATTGAATGTTTGGACCAAAGCTTGCTTTCAAGTGTAATACCAATCCAATTTCCAAGCAATCATTGAAAATCCTAATAATTCCATAATAATGGAATCACGTTTGGACCAAGCCACGTTTGGACCAAGGCGGTTATGAGTGATTTGAAATCCAAATCGAATGATTAATTTTGTATATATAATAATTTTTTTAAAAAATATTACAAAAGTTTTAATATATTAAATTTTTATCTTGTTATTTTATAATTCAATAATATTAAATTTACAATCAAAATAACGATAAAAAGAATCAAAAATAATAATATCATAACAAAAAAAAATTAAAACATCAATAACAAAATATCATTTAAACACTGTTTTTCGTGCATTTTTTGTTACAAAATTACTAATTAACCTTGTATAATTAAGCTTATCTAACATATATTATATTCCATAATGGAAACATAGACTCAATGATATAAACATATATTTTATTATATACATAAATAATATTAATATAATAAGGGTAAACTACAGTGACATTACTTGAAATTTAGTAAAACATCAACCACCACTCACGTGGTTTCTGAAATGTCATTAATCTCCCATCTGGTTTAAGTTTTGCATCAAATTAATCCAACCATTAAATTTTCACTCAGTTGTGCATTGTTTGGCGTGTTTTTTGAATAAATTTTTATGATCCAATCCGTTTATTGGGTAGAACTCGTCGAGTTAGTATATTGTTTAAAATTCATATCTATCTAATACCTGTAGCTAAGTGATTGGGTAATATTTTTTTATTAATATTTTTTTAAATTATAATTTTTATTTATTTATTTATTAAGATATCTTATTCAATCACTAAGTTACAGATATCAGATGAATCTGAATTTTCACATATTAAATAAACTCGACGAGTTCCACATAATGAACAGATTGGATCATAAAAATTTATTCAAAACATACGCTAAACAAGGCACAGCTGAACGAAAATTTAATGGTTAGATTAATTTGATGCAAAATCTAAATCAAAGAGGAGTTTAATGACATTTCAAAAACTACATGAGTAGTGGTTGATATTTTGCAAAACTTCAGGGGAGGTCACTGTAATTTACCCAAATAATAAAAACAGTAAAGAGAGTAAGGGACGCACAGCAGTGAGCTAGTGACGCACGGCGACGATGTTGAGACGGTAGACGGGAAGAGACGCAACAACGCCCGGCGACTTCATCTTCGAGTGCTGTTGAGTCGCCGACGCAGCGATGCACGCAGCGACTTCGATTTTGAATGTTTCAGCATTCAGAGAATTGGGACCCGAGAGCAATGACCGGCGAGAGGATTCAGACTTCGATTTAGGTTTTTCTCTCTTGTGCCACTTGTGTAAGTGTGTTTGGTGTAAAAAAAATTCAGAATTTGAATATTATTTTTTTTTAAATTAAAAATCTCTAATCTTTGTACAAATTTAAGGCTCAAATCCATTGTCTCATGCTTTGCCTCAAGGCCCTGGATTGGACCGTGCAAGCCTTTGAGAAGTCTTTGTCAGAAACAAGGAACCCCATCTGCATTATAATTATCAGAATGTGAATTCCCATGGATTCACGTGGTAGCTACATGGAATTACCATGTTTTCAAATCTCCTTCGCTAATTTGGAAGACACGTGTATTCCATCATGATAAGCCGCCCCCCCCACGCCCGCCCGCATTGAATTTGCACCGTTCAAGTGGTTCTCAAGTGCACTTTGGGCTCCGTTTGATTTGGACTGCCGCAGCTTCTATTTGTTCTTGGACTTTTCTTTTCTTGTTTTTTTTTTGATTACATACAAAAAATACAAAAACTAAAAATTTAAAAAATAATTAATTTTTATATTAATTCTATACCTCTAAAAGATTTATAATTAATCTATCACGATCAACCTCTGTAATTATTTTTTTTAATAATCATCATTCAAACTGTATAATTAAATATGCAAAAATAATACCCTTTAAAAGTCAAAATTAAATTACCTGCAAAACTAAGTTAGCATAACCTAAATCTATATGACCCTATGATTAAATCATACATAATTAAATATGACTTTGATACCAATTGTTATGACAAACTGCTAAGATCTTAAGATTATATCTAAGATTTTAGTCAAAAAATATCTAAATGAGCAAGCACCGAAATAGTTTCTAGATAAAAACTTTTAATTTTAAATAATTAAAATAAAACTCGGTAATACTTCCAAATTTAATTTTAAGATTATATCTTTCGAAATCTAGTTGGATAATTTCGGTTGCTGCAACAATTTTCAGTCAACGATCCGTCTCAATTTTTTACTTTTAATCAAATTTCCGACATAAGCCTTCTAATGTATTCCCAAATGCTAAACACGAACGCAGTGTTGGTTACGATCTATCGTGTTATTCAAAACATTTTTGATTAAGTTTAGAATTTTTCAAAAAACGGGAACCCCTAACCACCTAATCATTAACTAAATAATATGAATTATTGCATCATATTTAATAACAGTATATAAATATGTTATAATAGAGACCTGTGAAGTAAATATGACTTTGATTCCCAAGGTAATTATGAAAATTTATTTCAACCCATAAGCAATTTTATAAAAATATTAATTATAATTCATTCTACTAAAAAATTATAATTGCACTCTCAACCATATTCTCAAAACTAAATATTCGAGTTCTTATTATTAAATACTTATTTATTCTTCACATGTTAAGATTTTTAATACTCGCCGATTAAATTAAATTACTGACAATTATATTTAATCGATTTCTTAAAATAAATTCGTTAATACCTCCCACTTAACTTATTTGACAGCTAGATAATTAAATTCATCTGTAGGGATTGGCTCGATCAAAACTTATAAGTTTTTTTAAGAGGTATCGTCAATCTCGATCTTTCAATACGTGAATTTCGTTAATAATTAATATCCACCATATAATTAATATCGTTATCCAACTCACCGGGATTATAAACTCATAAAAGATCGCATATTTTAATGAATCAAAATAATAAATATTAAATATACGTAAATAATTGATTATTTCAAAATTAAGAGTATAAGTATTCATAATAATCATGAGGTATACGTTAATTTATATAATCAGTATAAAATTAATTTCTCAAATGTGATCCTGTTTAATACGCACAAAGTGTACTAGCATAGCGAATCGAAATAATAGACGACGTTATTATCTGTTCCCCGTAACCAAAACAAATCTACTAAAACTCTGTATTACAGTCGTACTGATGGTTTGTTTAGTTCTATCTAAGCTGTGAATTAAAAATTTATATTTCACAAGAACTTTTAGTCTGATCTTTTGTGTGCAAGTCGAACTTTACACACCGAATTAAATATTATATTGAATAAAAGATATGTATGCATTTCATCAAATAAATAATGAAATACATACATTGTTCATTAAGATTCTCATAAATTGAAAAAATTAATTTTATTAAAAAATAAAATTAATTATTAAAATAAAAAATTATAATTTTTAGTATACAACCGTAACGTGAGAAGAAAGAATTGTACTGTTTAACTTTTTTGCTTCCTTATTTTTGTGATAGTAATATAATTGTTATAAAAATATATAGATATTTATATAAAGTATATTAATATTTATAAAAATAGTAAATTTCACTTTAAAAAATGTAGTAATATTATTTTTTTGTCCTCAATAAACTATTAGCTACTGTCGTTTTCTAATAAACTGCTTGGATTTTCTTTTTGTTACTTTTCTCAAATATTATTAGTGGTTTGTCCATTTTTTCATCAAAATGGATTAAGTAAATAAAAAAATACTAATAAAATTGAATAAATAAAAAACAAGTCGTTGATTGGCATCTCTAAAAGCTATTTTTAAATTTTTTTTCTAACTTATAGTATTTGACATCTTTAAAAAAAAAATCTACTAAGTTTTTTTTCACATTTTTTTTTCAAGAAAAGAACTTATATACATCACAAATATTTATTTTTCTAAAATAAAACTAATTTACTATTCTTAATTAAACAATTAATTTTACTCTTAAAAAAAAGTACCAATATCATAAATACTATAATTTTAAAGCAAAATATAAGAATATATTAAATATTTTAATAAAAAAAAAAAACTATTCTTCGTAAGCCATTTTAAATAATTAATTTCTTTCTCTTTTTTCTTCCAGATTTAAAAGTCTTAGAAGATCTTTTTTCTAAAAAATATTTCGAAAAGGACTAAGCCCATGAATTTTTTTTTTAAGTAAAAAGTAAAAATCTAAGCTACTATGTTTAACATTTATAAAAAAAACTTACCAACATTTTTCACCCTTAAAAAAAAAACCTAGAGACATCTCAAATATTCTAATTTTTACTAAGTAAAATGATAATAAAAAAAATTCTATTTTGAAAAACAAAATAAAACAATCATTAGTATTTCAAACATTATGGTATAAAAGCAAAAGATATAAACATATTATAAATTTTTTAAAAGGTAAAAAAAAATTATTCTAAAAAAATTATCTTAAATAATTTAATTTCTTTTCTAAACAAATTAACAATAATACAATAGTAACCATATCTTAATGATCACATTTAAATACTACGTAATATAACATTTTACATGTAATACTTTAAAAATAAATAGTGGGTTACAAAATAATAGAAGTAACTGCACATAAAATGTCTTAATTGTTATATTTAAATACTGCATGATATGACATTTTACGTGTAATATTTTAAAAATAAATAGTGAGTCACAAAGTGATATAATTATCGCACATAAAATTCTTATTATATAATACTCAAATATAGTCAACAAAGATGATCATTGAAGTATTACTCAAAAATTAAAAATTTTAAAAATTAAGTTTTTTTTAGACAACAGGCCATGTAAAAGTGACGACGACAATTAATCCAAACAGTAAAATAAATGGTAAATTATACTGATCTCTCATGAAATTTCGGTCAAATACAGTCAATCTCACTCAGATGAACAATTACACTGACACCCCTTGGCGTTAATTACTTTCAACGGCGTTAACAAAAAAATTTAAATACCAAAAATACCCTCTCCTTCCCCACTCTCTCTCTCTCTCTCTCTTCCCCCACCCCCAAGCTCCTTGCGACAAGGCCTACACTCGCCGCCGGCACCCTCTCCTTCCTCCGGCCATTCTCTCCCCCCACATGCATATGGCTTTCTCCCCCTCTCTATAAACCCTTTCTCTCTCTCTCTCTTCCCCAACCCCCGCCCCCCGTCGGCGACCCCTTTCCCTCCAATTTATCTCTCCCTTCCTTTCCTGTGGTTTCTGCTCACCCCTCCACCACGCCACCACTGCAGCCTTACCATGCCACCGCCACCGTCCCAAATGAGGGGTTGGTGGGACAGAGAGGGAGAGAGAGAATGGAGACAGGGGAGAGAGAGAGGGACGAAAAGAGAGAGGGAAGAAAGGAGAGAGGAGAGAGAGCATAGGGAGGGATAGAGATAGGGGCAAATAGTAGAGAGAGGGAGGGTTATTCGTCTTTTTTTTGAGCTATTACACTCACAATTAATTTTAAAATATAAATTATTTCTCGATCGACGACGTTCACTACCTTTTTAACGATCTAACACTGCTAGTGAACGGTTTCGATCGCCGATAAATTATTCTAAAAAATTTAAATCGAAATATTATCATTATATAAACTTTATAAAAATAAAAAAAGAAGAAACATAAATCTATGTTGAGGGGAAAAATGAGAATATAATGATCGACAACGTTTATTGCCTTTTTGACGACCTAACACAGTTAGTAAACGGATTTGATCGCCAGTAAATTGCTCTGGTGAATTCAAACTATCATTTTATTATTTTATAAATTTTATAATTAAAAAAATAATTGTTAAAGGACAAAATGTGTAAAAATTTAAAATTAATAACGGTGACAAACGAATTTGAAATTAATTATAATAATATTTAAATTAAAAAAAATGTCAGTATAATTTATCTATCTAAGTGAAATTAATTATATTTGATGAAAATATCCAGAGAGATATGTACAATTTATCCTAAAATAAATTAGACAAGAGTCAAACAAGTCATGGGAATCCACGAAACAGGCGCGTCACTGTATCACTGTCCGAAATAGGGCACAGGGGGAGAAGGGTAGATGACCTCGCTGTCACTTCCACTGCGTGCATGCATTTTCTCCGTCTCTTTGCTTTGCATGCACACATTCTCTCTCTCTCTCTCTCTCTCTCTCTATCTCTCTCCGTACATATATATATTTTATATGTATTTATCCTCTCAACTTCTCACCCTCACCTCGCAAAAACCTGCATCGATCGCCGTCATCACCGAACTTCACATTCCTCTTCACTTAGTTGACCCCACTTCTCCGTCGCAGATTCACTTCCAGATTTGAAAAATCAATCCAGAGAGCACACACCACCAACTCTCTTCGTCATGCTCATTCGCACGTGAATGTCGCCTTCTTCAAGATTTCATTTCAAGGATTGGTATTATAAGGTCATTCCGGATCTTTGTCTTGTGTTCGTTTTGGGATGGATTTGAATTTCTACTTTATTAGGCCGAGTAATCGTTCAAAATTCCTGTTTTAGGGTTTTGATTTGGGTTTTTTTGTTTCTGTTTTCACGCTGGCATGATCAAGGTTCGGTTTAGATTTGATCTGGGTCGTCAATGGCGAAGATTTGCATGAACGGAGCGTGCCGGGCGACGACGACGCCGCTAGAATGGAAGAAAGGTTGGGGATTGAAATCGGGTGGATGCGCTACTCTTTGTTACAACTGTGGGTAATTTTCCAATTCCAATTATATCCTTGGAAATCTCATATGCTGGCTGTTTGGATCTCTATTGGGACCTTTCTTGGTTTCTTTTCTTTTCTTTTCTTTTTTTTTTTTTCTAATTTCGTATATAAAAAAATTAGAAATTTTTCATTGTTTGGGATTTTTCAATTTTATACCACTCTCTTTTGATTAAATCTACAAGCATTCCCTATTTTGATTTCTGTTTAATGCTATTTCTCCCTTTAAATGTGATAATCATATGATTAGGGCCGAATATTGTTCTATGTCTTCTACAGAAATAAAAAATTCAGTTGGATAAGTTTGGATGTGTACCCAATAAGTGTCAAGTTCATAGGGCGTGATTGGCAATTGCTTAAAAGTTAGTTTTTCTTTGCTTTTTTATGCTTTTAGTCAAAAAGCTAATTTGGGTTCAAAGTAGATTGTTTGATAAATTAATTTTTAAGTTAGTTTTTTTTTTTAAAAAAAATTAATTGATTGGGGGAAAAGTTAACTTCTTTGCTTTTTGTTGAAATTGAATAATATTGTCCTTCTATATATGTAATTGTAACAATTATACATAATTGGCATTGGCAGTAAATAAATTATCAAGCATGGATATTATAGTCTTTTAGAAAAATAGGAGTTTGAATAGAGTATCTTAGTGTTTCGATTTGACTTTTTAACTTTTTTATTTTTTTTTCCAAACAATCTATGTTAGGCTTTTTAGATTTTTTGCTAAAGAAACTAGATATCATGTTAGCCAATCAAGGCCTTATAAGGGTTGGTATCCAAATGCACTGCATACTTATAGGGATGAGTTATATCAAGGGATAAAAGAAATAAAAGAATAGGATAAAAAATGAATTTGGATATGACTAGTAATTACGGTGTCTAAAGGGTAAAGGCACTTTGAACATAGAATTAATTTTAAATATATATATATATATATATATATATATATATAAAATAAATTTTCTGTAGGTTTTCCACAATCTCCTAACATTATTGAAAGCGCTCTGTGAACAGTTGGATTTAAATATTAGCATTTAAATATAGCACATAGCACCTTTGTTAACGGTTGGATTGTATCTATTGTTGTTGGACTGACTTCGATGTTGAGCTTGATGCTATATGTTTCAATATATATATATATATATAT
>JAOTRH010134223.1:0-14118 GCA_034768845.1 Heliamphora exappendiculata | reverse complement strand
GGGGTTTTTTTTTGGCTTGGGGGGCAGGGGGGGAGGACAGGTAATGAATGAACATTTTCATCTAATATACAAAACAGGAAGGAGCAAATATTCCACTATACATATCATGGTAAGCTTGTTAATGTGCAGGAGGCAATTGTAGATGCTCCAGTGAGCTTTTGCAATGCGCATCATATCTTAAATATGCAATCGATAGGAATACTTGTAATCTAAACTGCACATTTCTATAAGCAAGCTTGAATTTATCCAATGTTCTTTTTGAATATTAAAATTGGTTTACTCCATCAGTATCACCATGCCACTCAAACCTTAAGTAGAAACCCAGAACTTGGAAATCATTGGTTTTGAAATTGAACTCTTGATCTTAGAAAGCCAGAAAAGTGGGCAAAGTAATCTAGAGAGTTCATAATAAGTCATTCAACTGGTGGCAACTGAAGACTGATCCAACCATCCGAAACATCTCATATTGTGCCACCGACTGCTGGCAAATATAACTTCCAGAACGAACCATCATTGAAGGAGGAATCCATCCCAAATATTGCGCCCCCAACCTTCAAGGAGCCATCCCACAATTAAATGACATGGTCAGTGATTCCAAAAGGATATAACAGCACTCATCTTGGCAAGGTCAAGGTCAAGGTCAAGGTCAAGGTCAAGGTCAAGGTCGATGATGATCCAAAAGACTTTCAAGATTGACATTACTTCTTTAGATATGAACCCCAAAGGCCACAATACCTTTGAATTATATCCCTTGAGGAATACTAAACACTAGAATGGCACCTTTTCTGAAAACATAATGTTTGAACATAGGAAAAATGAGCCTTCCATAATCCACATTATCCATCATACCATATAGTTAAGCTGTGTAGATGGTAAGATATCCAGCAACAAGATTGAAATAAGGACCAATCACGGAGAAGTCTTCGTGGACCTGAAGAAAGCAATATTTCAATGTAACATTCAGGTCCAGCTTTTTCTATATGCGGCCTTTAATGGAAATGTCTGAGGATGGTTTCCCTACAATCGCATCGGCCTAGCGATTTTTCAACCTCTTATGTGGCCTTTAATGGGAGTGTCTGACGATGATTTGCCTACAATCGCACCAGTCTGGCGATTTCTCAACCTCTTATGTGAAATTGAGGGGTCCAAAACAAAGATATAGTTCCTACATAAATTCCAGTTGGACGATAATAAATAAATAAGTTCCAAAGCGGCCCCCCAGGTAATATCTTCATTAATAGAAGTAGCTCGCTTAGAACGCAGGCGAAGCAGGGAAACTTAAAAAATGGACATGCAGGTTATCAACGAAGGCACATGGCATTCCCCATCCAGATAGTAGCTTCAAGCTTCGCCCATTGAATCATTGAAAAACCACATGATATACAAACACAAGTGCCCCGTTGTGGCATATATATAAATTTCCGCTCAATCGATTGACGCTGTCCATGAGCCTTGCCTTTCAAAATCTTCATATAAAAACCCTAAATATGTCTTCGGATATCGAAGATCTGACGACTTCTGCGACAGTAAAAGGCTTTTGGGGGGTTTTTTCACAGGGTCTAGCGGAACACAACATCTTATGGTCTCCTCTGATTGAAGACAAATAACCAATAAGACAAACATATAAGATCAAAAGCTAGGGTTTTCAATACCTGTTCTTTCTTCAATCACAATCGCCGCGATTGATGATCTGACGAAAGTTCCAAAGGAAAAAACAACAGAGCGAAGGACAGAGAGGGAGAGGGAGAGGGAGAGGGAGAGATGTTCACACCAATTTGCAAGAAGATCAATCTTCAAATCCTGCTAAAGGAAAAACAAGTTCTGATTCTTCTTCCTCCACCTGAATCGCCGATGACGACGACGACGAATAGTGGCCTATGATCGTTGAACAGCGATCACCAACCAATACGATGGGATACAAGCCAATGTCTCTCTTATGTCGATTTGCTGTAACCATTAAGCATTGAGCATAGATTTATGGCGAAATACCGCCAAGGATGGCCGAATTTCGAGTCAAAACAATGGACAAATGACGATGACGATGACCAAAAAGGATTGGATGATTTGAAATTGCACCAATTCTTTTTTATAATTTTGAAATGCATTAATATTACACTGGCAATTAACCGTGTTATACACGAAACAAAAATAACAAATATAAAAATATAATATTTAAGTATTTTTTATTGCATCAAAATAAGTTATAAATCATAAAATTCTATTTATTATGATTTTTAATAATAAATTAATTTTATCATCTTTTTTCTAAATAAATATAAATAACTTTTTTATCTTGATATTAATTCAACTTAAAATATTTAATAAAATTTACAATTAAGTATTTGTTAAAATAGTAACAAAATAGTTATTTTATATATTGTCAAACTTAAGAAAAATATAATTTTACTTCAAATAATTAAAATAAAAATACTTAGAATAATTTCAATTTTTGTTATAATGTTAATTGTGATTTTTGTATGGTAAAAGATACAAAATTAATATATCTTTAAATAATTTCTGCAAATAAATATATTATATATAATATGGTCATATTAAGAAAAGAATTCATAACATAATTTTATTGATTTTATTAAGTTATTAAAAAAATCATGATATTTAAAAATCTAGTAAATTCATATAACATAACTTAATAGTTAAATTTATAATTTTTTGATACAACTTGAAATATTTAATTAATGTTCAATAATTTTTTCGTGGCATTTCAAATTTTGTAAAGAAATATAAAAAATAATACATAATATTAATATTTATATATAGTAAATACTCCAACTTCAAAATTGAATGGTTAAAATTAAAAAATAGTAGCCAAATAAACTTTTATTTCAAAAAAAATTTAATTAATGTATATGATTTAAACTCAATAAGAAAATTTCAATAAGTATTTGACATGCTTATATTTTATTTTAAAATTTAAAAAATAATAAAAATAAATTAGAACTTTGAGATTAATAAACTTATAAAATGATGTAATTATAATATAAAAGTATAGACTATATATATATATATATATTTATATATATGATTTTGCCCTATATAGACAGTGAAGATAATTGCTTTAGAATTAATTTTAATTCTGTTTCGTTATGAAATCAGAAGCATTTTCAAAATTATCTTAAAAGATATCATTTTTATTCTCATAAATCTTTCAAAAGGGATTGTCAATCATTTCCAGACATCCCTTGTTTGTCAAATTTTTCAAAAATTCTTACACCGAACAACGCATGATGCAAAGATATGATATGCATGATGAGATTAATGATGATGATTCTTTATTCAATTACTAAGGTTGATTAACTTAAGTCATTCTAAATTTATCTGATTGAAAAATTTATCCTAACTCCAATCAACAACCACATACTAAGTTTACCAGCCGAATACAACGTTTCTTCAGCCACAGTGATGACCTTATAGTTGAATTAAATATCCAATAATTTCATCTAAAGGGCAACGGTGTGGACATCACCATTTAAGGCTTTCGAATCTTAAATCAAGGTCTAGTGTGTGATCAACAATGTTTTTACACCGATTATCCAACCTTTCACATCCTTCACCGCCGATGGCTTCCTCGAAAAGTAACACTCAGGTACTCTCCTGAAACATCTGCAGAGTACTCCCCTGATAAAGACATATGACGAGGTACTCTCCCAAAAGTTATCTACAAGCCACTCCCATGAGATAAAAGATCCACGAAATACTATTCCAAAAAGTGCCATCGCCCTAAGCTTCATTTCATTCAATATATTTATTAGGAAGATAAGTGATTCACGCAACCTATACCCGATGAATATTAGCACACAATTTCATGGTATAAAATACTCACTTGTCAAATTGATATGAAATCTTACGCATGATGTAAAACTTAGCATGTATACACTTAATTTCATCATGACATAATTTAATATACTTTCACAATCCATGTAAGCATGCTAAATACTACAATTTCAATCGTAACATATTAACATGCCGCACTTAATCACATCATCTTTAACAATATTTTTTTATATTTATATACACAATTAACATAGCATGATAAATATCACGGCAATAGATACTTAAAAGTTCACCTTAATATTATAAAGAACTAAAATCAAAACAGTAAATAAGCAAAATTAACCTATGTATTTAGGGATTTAAAATGGTAAAACTTTATTAAAATTTTTAAAAATTCACAAGTAACTAATTTAATATGTCCCCTACACTTTTTATGAAGAAAACTTTTCTTAGATCTTCCTCTAAGACTAAGTTTTAGCTCAAACAAAAAAAAAGTGACAGATGTGATCTACCTTACAAACAAAGGGCAAAATCTGTCACCAAAATTTAAAATTTTAAACAGTGCCTTTATCCATATATTTAAATTTTGATATGTTTTTTAGAAATAGATATGGATGCTACGGAACTCGAAGACTTGAACTTGATAAGAAAATATTTAATATTTTGGAACAAAATAATTTTTAACTGCAGAATGTCTAGATTTGGCATACTTGAAAAAAAAATAGCATAACTTTTTTTTTATATGGGTAGTTTTTGAGTAATTCTAGTGGAGTTAGAAAAATAACATATAAATCTAACGTTTTCTATTAGTTTTTTCTAAAAATCAATTTCTACAAAAAATGGCACTATTTTAAAATTGGCTGCTGAAAACAATATTTTAACCATTTGAGGATAGAAAATTTTAAAATATGAAAAACCTGAAATTAGATTCCATAAATATTAGTGCATGCAAATGACATTTATATTAGACAATAAAAAAATTTAGAGATCAAAGGAATGTGATTTGACCCAAAAATAAATTTGTCCAAAACATTAAATCTCAACAAGATTTTACGAGGCTAAGCAAGAAATGATACATGCATAACTTTTAAAACATTTAATTCTTCTTTGCATGGCTCTACCCGTTATATATATAATTTATATATGAGTTATGGGCAAAACTCAAATAAAATGAGTTTTAGAAGAAGAAAAGAAAAAAAAGGGGCATTCATGCCTTCATCTCATGAAAAATAGATGATGTATGAATCTCCTTTGAGCATTTGAGGGTCAAAAATTTGCATAAATAGAAAAATAAATACATATATAATTGATTTCGACCTTGAATATATTAAAGAAAACAAAAAGATTAAATAAAGAACTTCTTTTGACAAAGAATTGGAGACCTCACGAAAAACAAGTCATTCCTTCTCGTCCTCCTCCTCCTCCTCCTCCTCCTTTTTCTTTCTCACTTTCCCTTTATTTTTCTCACACACTCCCTTTCTATGTTTCACTAAGCATGGCCGGCCACAACAATGAAAAAGGGCTAAATTGGCTTATCGTTTTAAAGGCCAAAGTGACTGGTGTTGTAATGATGCAAGGAAACAGGTTTTGCCATACAAAATACATAAAAGCCTTACAAGATGGGACATTTAGAAGATTTTTTACATTGCTTGTGTAGGAAGGTGATGTGCCCAGCAAAGGGGTGTGGGGCTTTATGATGGCATGATTTTGATATATATAATTGTACAAAAATGGTTCATGTAGGTATAATTATACTATATTACTTAAAAAATAATTAAAATAAGCTAAAATAGAATAATGACCACTTTTTCTAGATAATTGAATATAATCAATGAAATTATAGTTAGTACATTATATCTATAGATTAAAAATATTATTATAATATTTGAATACAAACATATGAATGACACAACTCAAAATAAGTCTTTTTGTAAGAATTTTTAAAATAAGCTTTTAAATTAAAAACTAGTATACATAATTTTTATTAATTAAATTAAGCTATAAAAATATATTATTTTAAATCAAATTAGATTTATAAAATTTTAGTTTTAGTAATTAAAATATATATATATAAGGCCTTCTTTGGCTAAAAGAAGAATATGGGTTGGCAAAAAGGTTTTTTTTGTTGGGTTTTGGCTTACTCTTAAAAATGGGACATTTTGGTTCAATTTGGGCTTAATAAATAATTTGGTTGTCCCAATTAGGATTTTGGGCTATAAAGACTTCTCTTGCGATCCATGAAAAAAATTAGAACGAAAAATTACTCAAAACGAACACGTGAGAACAAACTGAATTTTTAAATATTATAATATATAAAAATTAAAAAAATAAGCACATATGCACGTATATTTAGATTTTATTTTATTTATTAATATAATTATTATATTAACTTCTTTATGTTATTTAATTTGAATTAGCAGGTCATTACAATTTACCTCCTTTAAAATAAATTTCGTCATCGAAATTTTTGTAGCATGCCTTCTTCTGAAAAGTATTGTGGATGATTTGTTCGCATAACGTCCTCCTGCTCACAAGTTGAATCTCAATGCCTCAATGTCGCCACAGAACTCAAACGAGTGATATAATTTTCTCTTGTACGACCTTTACTTGTGGATTTAAGATTTGTGCGGACTTTTCTTCGTATGTTACGTACTCGCCTACGGTTACTTTTTCCCAATTAAGGATGTGGGAGGGGTTGAGTTTGCACTTCCGTAAGATAGAAATGTTCAAAATATTGCGAACTCCTGCGATATGCTGGGGTAGGACTAGTCGATAAGTTGTTACTCCAACCTTTTGAAGAGTTTTGAATAGTTTGATTTTTTGCGGTGAGAGCTTCCATTTCTTGCCCAAAATGGATGATTATTTACCTTGGTTTGACCTTCAGAAAGATGTGGTCCCTTTTGTAGAATTCTAACAGTCGACGTATTTAGTCTATGAAACTTTTCAGTCGACTCTGCGCGGTGACAAGTTATTGTTCGATTATGTACACCTCATTCATTATTTCGTGTACCAAATCAATTCCTAAAAGTTGACCTTCTAAACCTTGGTACAACAGAACGGTGATCTACTAGGTTGTTTGTAGAGAGCTTCGTTAGTCGTTACAATAATGCTTACTCAGTAGTTGTTGCCTTATGCAATCTTAATTAGTGGTAAGTGTTTCTTTCAACTTTCTTGGAAGGGGTATGTAGGGTCTAAACATCCCCTTTTAACGCTTGAATTGTTTGTCTGATAGTCTGTCAGTCTAGGGGAAAAACGAATCTGGCATAAAAGCATAATTGACGAAAGTTATTTAATTTCGTAAACCATTAGCATTTGGTACAATGATTCTTTCTTCAGACTCCAAGCGTCTATTGTTGTAAATAAATTCTCCCATTGTCAAACAGCTATGGACAAAACCCGTATTCCTACGACCTAAATTATATTCTATACTCTAGAGCATTGGTCCAACGCCAATAGACACACGATTAAAGGTGTAAAAATGGTCTGGGGTCCGTGGACGGCTTGAGGTCCGGTACTGTGCAGGCTAAGCCCGACCTGAGAAAAGCCCTGCTCATCTTGAGCCCGAATATGAGTTTTTCGGGCCTAGGCTTTCCCCTTTGAGCCCCGTGGGTTGGCCCAATCCAGAGGCCCGCCCCTTGGCTTGACTTTTGAACTCCAACGGCTAGTTCGACCCAATCCAACTCCCAACGACTAGTTGTGAAGCACCAACGGCTTGGATCAATTTGAAATTCAAATGGAAAGCTGAAATCAAAGAGCCGTTGCGCCCGGCCTGGCCCAGCCAGCTTGAGCCCGACCAACAGCAAGTTCTAAATTTTATTTTTTTAAAAAAAATTGATTTTTCCCTATAAATAGGGCTATTTTCATTTGAAAAAATTCATTCTAATTTTTAAATCCTCTCTCATCTCTCTACTTTCTCACTCTCTCAGTCTCTTCTTTTGTAATTCAATTACTTGGTGATATTCAGTGATTCGATTATTTGGTGATATTCGGTGAAAATTATAACTACTGGCGAATCAAAGATTGAAGATCAAAAATCAAGATGAAGATCAAAAGTTCTAATCGATTAAGATCAAGATTAAATATAAGAGTTTATTTAATTCGGTTTCATTTATTTTCTATAATTTTTTTAGTGTTAAATTTATTTCGTAATTTTTTTAATTGTAATTTATTTTCTAAAAAAGTGTAGTAGTTATTATTTAAAAAAATATTAACTTTATAGTTTTTTTCGTTACTTCATTAACATTTTAAATTTATTTCAATTTTATAAATTATAATATTTTATTTTATTAAGTTTATTTATAGATTCAAATATATTTTTTATTAATGAAGAATAAGATGTTTTTACATTTTCACCAACTAGTTCTAATCCCACTCTCCTTATTCATCATAATTTATCCACTGGTTCATCATCATCTGTTATTGCATCTTCATCTACATCTGCTGATAGTACTATATTTAGCAAAAATGTGTCAAATATTTGAAAATTTATTAAAAAAATTTTTAAAAAATTCTTGATGGCACCTTAACTGTTAAAATCAAATATAAATTTTGTAATAAACTTCTTTCGAGTAAATCGAGTGGCACTAGTCACTTAATTAGACATTCAAAAAATTACCTAAAAAATGCACATATTAATTTGAACACACAAATGTAAATAGGTAGGAGTCCAACAGAAAATTATTTTAATTTTTCTTATGATCCAAAACATGCATAAAATTATATTGTTAATTATATAATAAAAAAACATCTATTATCTACAAGCGAAGAATCGAAATTTGAATATATGGCACATGGGGTATTTTCGCCTCAATTTCAATGTTTTTTTAGAAGTAATACTAGAAGTAGGATTTCGCAAAAATTTGAAGAAAATAAAATCGAGTTGTTATATTTATTTAAAAACTAAGAAGGTAAAATTCATTTAACTTCTAAATTATGAACGGCTAGAAATAATACAAAATACCAATGTATTACTGCATATTTTATCGATAATGATTGAAATTTATATAAACGTATTTTTTCATTTAGACATGTAGATTTTTTCTACACCGATTATAATTTATGTATAGTTATTAGATAAGAATTATGCTCGTGGGGTATTAGTAAAAAATTATTTTCTATTACTTTAAATAATATTTCTTACAATAATGAATACGTTAACTATTTAAAACGTCATTTGGAACTTTCATTATCTGGTTCTTTATTTTATATTTGTTGTTTTGCACATATTTTAAATTTAATTATTAAAGTAGGATTTCAATATTATAATGATTCTCTTATTAGAGTTAGGCTAACTATAAATATATAAATAGTAGTACTAAAAAAATTGAGATTTATAGAAAAATATATAATGAAAAAAGTATTAAATTTTAAAAATTACAACATGGTGTAAAAATTTGATGGAACTCTACATATAACATGTTACAAATAACAATAAAATAAATAAAAGCAATTGATTTATTCTTTAAAATTTATCAAGTAACTAATTTTACTCCACCAATTTCGGATGATTGACAAAATGTTAATTTATACAAAAAATTTATAAATTTTTTGATAAATAAACGAAATTATTTTCTTATATTTATTCTCATATTACTCAATTTGTTTTATAATAATTAAAAAAATAATACAAATATTTATTGAATATTTATATGATAACATTTTTTCATATGATATTAGTTATGAAAGATAAATGTGATAAATATTATAAAAGATAATACATATTTTTGAAATAACTTTAATATTAGATCGTAGAAGTAAAAATGGTAGTTTATCGTATTTTTTAAAAATAATTTATAATAATACATATTACCAGGACCCAATAAATAAAACACTTAAAATTTTATATAATAAATATAAAATTAATATAATACCGCATTCAACACAAATGTCTACGAAGATTTCATCTCAAAATCGTATGAACGATTGGTCATTAATTAAAATAATAAAGAAAATTTTAATATTTTAGAGTATTGAAAGCAACACGAGGTATTGTGGCCAGTCTTATCCGCAATAACTCGTGATATTCTTGCAATTCTTGTCTTTACAGTTGCTTTCAAGACAACCTTTAGTGTAGATAGACGAGTTCTCAACGAGTATAATCGAGACGGACGCCAGATATGGTATGTAGTATCCTTTTAGAATAGACAAATAATAAAAAATAATAGAGAGCTAAAATTTGTAAAGTAGTCAGAAAACACAGAACGGGGTGAGACGGGGTTGGGTAAAGGAGAAGGGCTAGCTGAGTTTGAAATACCGGCAGTATGAACATATTCCGCTATTAAAATTTGATTGATCCGAAAGCGTGACTATCCCCCATATTTATAGCACTCAGAGGAGCTATGTTGGAGTTTGGGCAAGACTCTTCCAAGAGATCTAATCGGATCATGAAAGGTGATTTTTGGAGAATCAAAAGATTCTATCCCGATAATCGATCAAATAGTGTTATATTCCAACTCAACTAGGTCGACCGACGAGTGTCACATGGGTACCCGACCCACTCGGGTCAAGTATTCGACCCACTCGGGTCGAGTGACTTCGGGTCACTCGAGTGACTTGAGTGGGTTTGTCTTGTAGCTCGACAAATCCCTTTCCTTAACCAACAAATCACATGTCTCCCAACGTCTCGTGTAGGATTGTACTGCCATTGTCTTCATTGTCTCTGGGACAGTTTTTTGATTCTTAGAGGAGTCTATAATCATATAGTCTGTGCTATATCTTGGCTGTTCAGTCTGTGCTGAGTCATATAATCGGTGCTATGTCATCATGATTAGGTAGTCAGAGCTACGTTATAGTCTGCGCTGTCTTCATGATCTGTATCGTGGTAATAATACAGTCTGTACTGTCTTCATGGTCTGTGTCATGATAATAATACAGTTTGTGCTGTCTTCATGGTCTGTGCCATGGCAAGTAGTCATAGCTACTGTCGTAGTCAGGGCTACACTTCATAGTCTGTGCTATGAAAGGTCATCATTTGTAGCCAGGGCTACGCTTCATAATCTGTGCTATGGAATGTCTTCTGCATATGCACGATGAATAGCGATATTAGTTGGCCGAGTTTATAGAAGGTCCCAGCTGCTCGGATCCCCAGTAATTCGAGTCACCAGTGGAATGAGTAGTTTATGTCATCACCTGAGTACTTGGGATAGAGTAGTTGACACTGGTTAAGTGAAAGAATACCCGAGCAGCTCAGGTCTTGAGTGACTCGAGTTATGAGTATTGCATCTGAGCTACTAGAGGGGCGAGTAGCTTGAGTCATGAGTGACTCGAGTTCTGAGCAGAAGTCTTATACCTGAGCTACTAGAGGGTTGAGTAACTCGGGTCCTGAGTAACTCGAGTTATGAGTATAAGTACTGCAATCGAGCTACTAGAGGGGTGAGTAACTCGGGTCATGAATGACTTATGTTATGAGCAAAAACTTATACCCGAGCTACTTGAGGGTTAAATAGCTTGGGTCATGAATGACTCGAGCGGATGTATTGTTTAAATCATATAGCTAAGAAGAAATAATTCTTGTCGCCAAAATGAAGTTCTGTATGTAGGTTGAATCACTTGCCCAAGAAGGGGAGCCAAGTGGCTCGATTGTACCCGAGTAGCTCTATCTTACGAGTAGCTCTACTGTACCTGAATAGCTCGAGTGTCATACTCATCTTAAGAAATTTCGCGTTGACTTTCTTTCGTCCTTACTCTTAATATTGGCTTACTTAAGATATCCGCCCTAGTGGCTTGTCCTATAATTTTTTATGTACTTATTATTCAAATATATATATAATAAGCAATGGCCCATCTACATTTTGCCCCTGCGCGTGTGATATTATTTATAATATCGCGCGCATGCACTTGTTACCTTGTCGCTGTGACTCCTTGTATTCTTCAGCCAATGGTCAGCGTCATTACTTCGAGTATTCGAATGATCACTCCATTCTTCTCTATAAGCCTTTCTCTTGGTGATTTCTTTTTCTCTTCTCTTTTCTTCTTTGGGTCTACCGAAGGCTGTTGAGACTTGTGCTACATTAGTGTAGAAAGAGCTCGATTTGACCGGTAGCTTGATGGCATTACAAAGGTTTCTGGCTGCTTCAATCAGTGCCGAGAAAGTCGGTAAATCAAGATTAATGAGATGAGCTCTGTAGTCTCGTAGAATCCCCACACATCTGCACTAGGTGGGACTCGCTAATTGGGTCATGACATTCAACAGCCAGATCTTGGAACCTTTTGACATACTCGAGCAAGTCATCTCCCAGCCTTTATGATTCTCGAATCAAGGTGAAGGTTGTTACGTTCTCGTGTTCTTGTAAGAACTTCACGTGAAACTTGTTGATCATATCTTCCCAGGTGATAACCGAACCTGGTGCAAGATTGACATACGAATTGTATTCCCTGCCCATTAGGGACTTTGAGAACTCCCGGAAGCACAGTGTATGATCTCCTCTATATGACCTTAGTGTTTCGACGAATCTGACCACGTGCCCCCTGGCGTTTCCATTCCTTCCGTTGAACTTTGTGAATTTTTGGGCTATATATCCTTTGGGGTAAAGCACCCTTAAAAGGTACATCGGATAAGGTGGCTGGATATCCAGATCTGGTAAGGATGACAGTTGTCTCTTCATCCTCTCCTATTGAAACATTGATTGGATATCTGCGATCATGGAAAATTGAGCCTGTGTTCCTGGTAGAGCTAGATCCAGATTGATAGACCCTGACATCGTTATCGAGGTAACCTGCACTTGGGGCCTGGTCTGTTTTATTGGCTAATGCTGACCCATTGAGGTCACCTGTGGATGTATTTGCGCCTTCTCTGTTGGTAGCCTCTTACTTGGAGCCTCTACTCGATTGGCGTTTGTTACTGCCGCCAAGATCGAATTAGTTAGCCCTGCGATGACGTTCAGGATGATAGTTTTGCCATCTTGAATAGCCTGTAACACATCTAGAAATAGGTCAACGGAGTTGTTGTTGGGATTCGACTGCTGTTCCACGCCAGGCTCAACATTGCGGTCGTTGCCATTGGAATGACCCTCCGACAAGACTGGTTTAGGGGTTGTGTAATCTGCCCTTAGTGCTGACCATTCACAAATTCACCTCCCTAGCGGAGTCACCTTATAATGTAAGGTCCTTTTTGAATAAACAAATAATAACAAATAATGGAGAGGCGAAATTTGTAAAGTAGTCAGAAACACAGAACGAAAAAAAACGGGGTTGGGTGGAGGAGAAGGGCTAGCTAAGTTTGGAATACCGACAGTATGAATGTATTTCGCTATCAAAATTTTATTGATCTGAAAGTATGACTATCCCCCATATTTATAGCACTTAGAGGAACTACGTTGGAGTTCGGACAAGACTCTTCTAAGAGATCTAATCGGATCATAAAATGTGATTGTTGGAAAATCAAGAGATTTTATCCCGATAATCAACCAAGTAGTGTTCTATTTCAACTCAGCTAGGTCTGCCGACGAGTATCACTCGGGTCAAGTATCCGACCCACTCGGGTTGAGTGACTCGGGGTTACTCGAGTGACTCGAGTGGGTTTGTCTCGTAGCTCGACAAATCTTTTTTTTTAACCACCAAACCACATGTCTCACAATGTCTCGTGCAGGATTGTACTGCCATTGTCTTTATTGTCTCTAGAATAGTCTTTCAATTTTTAAAAGAATTTATAATCATATAGTCTATACTATATCTTGGTTGTTTAGTCTGTGCTGAGCCATATAATCGGTGCTATGTCATCATGATTAGGTAGTCAGAGCAACGTTTATAGTCTGTGTTGTCTTCACGACCCATGTCGTGGTAATAATACAGTCTGTGCTATTTTTATGATAGTGCCATGGCAAGTAGTTAGAACTACTGTCGTAGTCAGGGCTACGCTTCATAGTATGTGCTATGGAATGTCTTCATTCTTAGTCAGGGCTACGTTTCATAGTCTGTGCTATGGAATGTCTTCTGCATTTGCACGATGAACAACGATATTAGTTGGCCGAGTTTATAGAGGGTCTTAACAGCTCGGATCCCTAGTAATTCAAGTCACCAGTGGAATGAATAGTTTATGTCATCACCTGAGTACCTGGGTCAGAGTAGTTGACACTGGTTAAGTGAAAGAATACCCGAGCAGCTCGGGTCATGAGTGACTTGAGTTATGAGTATTGCAACTAAGCTACTAGAGGGGCGAGTAGCTCGAGTCATGAGTGACTCGAGTTCTGAGCAGGAGTCTTATACCTGAGCTATTAGAGGGGTGAGTAGCTCGGGTCCTGAGTAACTCGAATTATGAGTATAAGTACTGCACTCGAGCTACTAGAGGGGTGAGTAGCTCGGGTCATGAGTGACTCGTGTTATGAGCAA
>JAOTRH010134212.1:0-14118 GCA_034768845.1 Heliamphora exappendiculata | reverse complement strand
CCCCCAAATAATAATAGTAATAAGTAATAAGTAAATAAACACATCAAAACCTATTTTTGGACCCTTTCAAGTATAAGTGATCTATGTAATTACAGGTTTACAATTTCATTTGGATGATTTTAATCGATCCTGATCAAAGCCTCCCACGAAGCATAGATTAAAATCCCCTCATAAAATAATAAGGGATGCTTCAGTGCCCCTGTGTTTGCCTCCACTATGGTTCATGAGATGAGAAGGCTTACTGTAGACACTCTAATTTGATCTAGCCGAATTTTAGGCACCAATTTCGAACGCACTCCAATGATAAAAGTATGAGAATTATGCTTAAAGACACTTCAAAGTAAGCAAAATCACGAATTCGACTCAAAATCCAAGAAAACCACCAACAACCTTCAGGCTGCAACATTTCTATCCCTACGACCGCCACCTTTTTAAAAACTCTAGTACAGGCCGTGTCCTTACTCTCACGGCCGCTACCTTTTTGAAAATCCTAAAGCAAGCCGCGACTTCCTTTGTCACGGCCGCCACTTATGTTGAAACCCTAAGCCTAGCCACGACTCTTGAAATTCACGGCTGTCCTTTTCTTTACTGTAAAGGTAGTAGTCGTCACTGTACATAAGCAAAAAGGTAGCGACCCTCAGTATTACCTCTTTTTGAATAATTGGCAGTATCCCAGAGGGGGTTTCTGTTGCTTGCCTTGTCTATAAATAAGCGACGTTTTCAAGCAGAACCAGAGGGAGAAACACCAGGAGGGCCAAACTCTGGCAAAATACTCTATCATTCGATATTCTCCCATCCATTCCATACTTCTAGAACCTCGTTTGTGTTCTTACTTACCTCGAAGGAGTTCTTGGACCACATAAATTGGATTGGAGGTATCATATTCTCACCACCGAGGGGTCATTCGAGGTGGATATTCACACGAGGTAATCTTAGGAAATCACGATTTTTCTTAAACCCTCATCTTCTTCTCCCGAGGGTGTCGTGGATAAGGTTCTCAATGTTTTATTGCTTATTTATCATTTATTTCAACGTAAGCATTTATTTTTTCCAATTTTTTCATTATTAGTAGTATATTCATAGCCATCTGTTTCGTATATTTACATTTATTTACATTCTATTTCGATACTCACAAGCACACTGAACACATTAAAAGCTTTCTAAGGTTCTGAAACATGACGGTCGTAAGCATATAATGTCACGGCCCTATGTTTTGTTAAACCCATAGGAACGACCATGAGGTTTTTATGCCTAGCCGCCATTTTTATGCCTATAAATAGAACAACTGTGACATCTCATAGTCACGGCCACGACCATTGTTTTTAGGTTAAGATGTGAAAACTCTTGAAAACTCTCTGTTGTATGTTTATTTCAAGGTTGTATATCAGTTCATTGCTCTGTTTAGCATTTCTTCTTTCTGTACCTCTGTTTATCTTTCTGTTGGGTAATGAATGGAAGATCTGGCCAAGACCAAATGGGTTATGATCTCCATTATGCACACCTTCATATCTGCGTATTCTGAGGTTATACCAACATGACGGCTACATCTTTTTTCGTCATTTTTGTCACGGTTCCCATATCTTTTTGTTAGGGTTGTGAGGTTTTGTGAAACTAATGACATGAAAATGTGTTTTAAGCATTCTGTTGTTCATATTTGATATCCCATATATTTTGTTTAAAATCTTTGCATGCACAGAGGGTGAAGAATGGGGAATTTAACCTAATACCAATAGGTTTATGGTCTCTGCCCTGTATATAATGTTCATTTGAGTATATTTTAAGCCTTAAACAATATATATATGTTTTATGTATCCTTAAAAATCATGGCAGCTGTCACGCTCCAAACATTCAGGTCACGTGAAAGCCCACCAAAATACTCATTTAAGAAAAATAGATTTCTCAGTTGATAATCAAAATATAACATTTGGATAAAAAAATTTTCAAGCTCAACTCTCATAAACAGTAAACATACATTCTCATCCATGAATTAGCCTATCGCCAAAAGGCGTACAAAACCAGCCTAAACAGGCGCCACATGTGTAAGTACATGTCTCAAAAAGGAAAAAACTACAGCAAATTTTCTATCACCACTGCAACTAGGTCAACTTCACGTGCTCACCTAAAAAGGATTTTACAGCAAAATTCCACACCGTGAGCCAAAGCCAAATAGAAAAATAGACAGTAAACTGTAATACAGGTCATGCAATCATATGGTGAGAGCTAACTCGACCACAAAAGTCACAAAGATTTTTCTCCAAAAAACCAACGATTTTCCATCCTTGAAACTATGCATATAACCTGATAGATATCATGCCACAGTTAAGGGAAAGCAATAAACACAGCATTCTCCACCCGGGATACACAGCCGAGGAGACACAATAAAATGTAATCCTATGTACCGACTTTGCCACGGAGACAAAGGAAACAACTATAGACTCTCATCCATTACCCTAGACCTGTAGGCTTAGTAATGACAAGTTCTATACGGAGTCACGACAACGACGCCATTCACGGAGGCACCCGAACCACCCAATTTATGGGAATAACACGAAGGTACAGAGCACCTACTGCTTAATTTATGGGACCTAAGCCCGAGGGTACAAAGCACCCACATATACTCAATTTACGGGGACTAATCCGAAGGTACAGAGCACCAACGCTGCGCACGTTTTCGGACTTATACTTAGGAGCAATGGAAGCCCAACTCAACAATATCCACTGTCACGGTATATCTATAGATAACATTTTAAAACCAATCCACAAAATAGATATACAATACATATTTATAAAAGTGATTCCATCCATGAATCATGGAGATCAAACAACATATGTAAAAAGCAGTACTGAACATCATGTTAAGACTCAACCCCGATGGCTAGCTCCAAACTTTCAACAAACTCGTTTTCCCAACACTCCATTTTCAAACCATTCTTTTGAAAACCTCCGTTTTCAAACCATTTCCAGCACACTGGTGTCCTACACGGTCTACCATACAAAGCCTCATACGGTGCCATGCCAATACTGGACTGATAGCTATTGTTTTATGCAAACTTTGCCAACGATAGATGATCCTTCCAAGAACCCTTAAAGTTAAGGACACAAACTCTCAGCATATCCTCCAGAATTTGTATGGTTCTCTCAGACTGACCATCCGTCTGGGGGTGAAAAGCAGTACTGAACATCATGTTCGTCATCAAGACCTCCTGAAGACTCTGCCAAAAGCGCGATATGAAGCGCGGGTCTTGGTCAGAAACAACAGACACTGGCACTCCATGCAACCGGACTATCTCCCTGACATACAAGCCATTCAGTCGTTCCACCGAATTCCTCACTTGGATGGGGAGAAAGTGTGCAGACTTCGTCAACCTATCAATCACAACCCATACGGCGTCATGTCCCCTAATTTACGGAGAAAGTCCTGACATAAAATCCATCGTGATATGCGCCCACTTCCACATTGATATAGGCAACAACTGTAGCAATCCTGTCGATTTTTGGTGTTCTGCCTTTACCTGTTGACAGGTGAGGCATCGGGAAACAAACTGGATCACATCTCGCTTCATTCCAGTCCAATAGAACTGACGATGTAAGTCATGGTACATCTTTGTGCCTCCAGGATGCACTGCAAGATGTGAATGATGACACTCGTGTAGAAAATCGGCTCGGCATGACTCTGGCACAAACAGCCTCCCGGCTAATCTCAGACTCTGGTATGAACCCACAACCCATCTTGTTGTATCCTTTCCTCTAGCAACATGATCTCATATCATCTGAGCCTCCTGGTCCGTCCGCTGGACCTCTAGTATACGTGCAATCAATACTGGTCGTGAAACTACTGAGAACAAAGTGGCACCCGTAGTTGTCTCTTCGAGACACAAATCAAACTCTCCAACCACTCCAAGCATGTCCCACTCATATAGCCACAGAAGCTGGCGACCCGTGAGATTTTCTACTGAGCGCGTCTGCCACAACATTGGCTTTCCCTGGATGGTACTGCAAGTGAAAATAATAATCCTCCAACAACTCCATCCATCGTCGTTGGCGCAAGTTCAAGTTCTTTTGCGAAAATAAGTATTTTAAGCTCTTATGATCGGAGAAAATCTCAAAATGCTCACCATAAAGATAGTGACGCCATGTCTTCAAGGAAAAGACTACGGCTATCAACTCCAAATCGTGTTTCGGGTAGTTCCTCTCGTACGTCTTTAACTGCCGGGAACCGTAGGCTACAACTTTACCTCCCTGCATCAAAACACATCCCAAACCGCCGTGTGATGCATCATAGTACACAGTATATCCCAAGCCTCGCTCTGGAATGATCAACACTAGCAGGCTAGTCAACCTCGTCTTCAGCTCCTGGAATGCTAACTTACAGGACTCACTCCAAACAAATACAACTTCTTTTTGCGTCAGATGCGTCATTAGTGCAGCGAGTCTAGCAAAGCCCTTCACGAACCGCCGATAGTACCCTACTAAGCCCAGAAAACTGTGAATTTCAAAGACACTATTCGGTCGCTCCCAACCTATTACAGTATTAGTTTTCGACGAATCCACAGCTACCCCGTCTGTCGACACCACGTATCCAAGAAACCTCACGTCAGACATCCCGAACTCACACTTCTCATATTTTGCGTACAAGCGATGCTCTCTCAAGGTCTGTAGGGCGATCTGTAGGTGATCCTCATGCGCCTCCTTGGTGGGTGAATATATCAGAATATCATCCACAAACAGTACAAAAAAATTGTCCAGATAAGGATGAAAGATCCGATTCATCAAACTCATAAACGTAGTAGGAGCGTTCGTCAAATCGAATGGCATAACCAGAAACTCTTAGTGACCATAGTGAGTCCGGAAGGCAGTCTTCACTATGTGCTCGTCCCTAATCCTCAACTGGTGGTATCATGATCTCAAGTCAATCTTCGAGAAGTAGCTCGAACCCATCAGCTGATCAAGCAAATCATGTATCCTTAGCATCGGGTACTTGTTCTTCACTAATACCTGATTCAGCTTCCGGGAACTAGATTAATAGAGAACTCTACCTCCCGGCTCAGCGGCAACTCAAACAGATCGTCGGGAAAGACATCTGGATAGTTGCAAACCACCGGAGGTAACTCTCCTCGAACCCTAACTACCTCATCCAACATAAGGGCTGCAAAAAGGAAACCCAGGTGGCCCTGGTTCCGCACAACACCTGGCATAGACCTCAAACCCTCATCCCGGTCGCCCACAAAACAGAAGCAATCTCCGTATGGTGTACAAATCGTCACCCTCCGTCCCTAATCTCCCATACTAACATTGAAACCTACATTGTTTGGATCACCCCCCCTGAGGATTAGATAATTGGAGCACATCTTTCGACTTGAGAATTTCCCGGCAATTCAGGTACCTCGCTTAGATCCCTAGTCTTTCTCACCCAATTCTCTATCTTTTGTGGTGATCGGGTTATATTAAAACTCAATTCATGAATTTTCTTTTTATTTTCATAATTAATCTTGTTATCATTTACATTACTTCATTTAATTTAGTTGCTTTAATTTTATTTAATCTAGTTGTTTTAATTTCATTCAATTTGGTTGATTTAATTTCGTAATTTACACTTTCACATTAAGCATATTATCTTTTTCTTTAATTAATTCATTAATTAGTGTTAACATCAATTAACAATATGACTAAATAATGTCGTTATTGTTATAATATAAAGTATTTGTATAAAAATGGTAGTAATCATCAATATTACATCCATTTAAATTCTAACATTTTATTCTCTTTTTTTTTATATTAAATTAATATTCTAATATTATTTATTTATTTTTCCTCTAATTATTCTAATTTTCTTTTACTAGCATTTCATTTTATTTTATTTCTTGTATCATTGATTTAATACTCCATTTTAATTCTTAGGTTTCATTTAATAGTTACTTAACTTTCTTTCTTAAAATTTATTTTTTTTGTGTAATGTAGTTTTAAAAGAAATCTTATTTCTTTTCTTTTAACTTAATGTAATTTCTTTCTTAATGTACTATTTATTTTTCCTTTCTTTACTTATAATATTAGTTTAAGTGTTCATTTATTTTCTTAGTTTTGTTATAATATTCTAGTATTTATTTATTTTTCTTATTTTTTTTTTCAATTTTCTTTCAAGCACTAGTTTATTATTTCGATTTTCACTTCATTTATTTTCTTTTTATTTTCGTTTTCTTTCCTTTTTAATACAATTCATATTTCTAGCATTTTGTTTTCTTTTGATGTAGCATTTTATTTTTTTTTTTCATCAACTTTATTTTTTCTCATAATGCCTTATCTCTTTTCCTTTAAATATTTCATTTTTTTTAAAAATATGAATACTTCATTTTATTTTTTTAGCTTAATATTCATTTTCTAACTTATATTTTCTATTTTTTTTTTCTTTCAATATTAGTGTAATTTTTTTTTCTTATCTTTTATCTTCTTGTTAACTTTAATAAAGTTTCATTTAGCATTTCTGTTCTTGTAATATTAGCATTTCTCTCTCTTACAAAAAAAAAATTATTTTCTTATGATTCCCTTTTTATCTTTCTTTTTTTTTATTTTGTTAAACAAAAAATTACAAAAAACATCATAATTTTCTCTTTAAAAGAAAATTATATTTTTCTTTTCATCTCTTTTATTTTTCTCAATTTTTTTTATTTTTTCTTAAAAATATAAGATGTTAATTTTTTTTTTAAAATCTTCATCTATTTACTTAATTTTTCTTCCATAGTATTTTTTTTTATTAACCACAATGGCGTAAAAACAAATAAATATACCTTTATGTTAGTTAATGTTCTTATCTTTTTTTTTATTTTAATCTTTCAAGTTAATAATGTAATTTTTTTCTCTAACATTAATTAAAAACTAATTTGTTTATTTCATTTTGATTATTTTTCTTTTCTTTTGTTTTGTTCAAAAAAAAAATATAAAATATAAATAATTAGATTTTTCTTTAGTGGGTTAAACAAGCATTTCCCAACATTTTAATTTTTGCTTGTAATTTTTTTTATTTCTCTTTTCTTCAAATTAGAGTTTTAAATATTTGTTTGTTAATACATAAAATATTTGTTATTAGATTTTATTGTTTTGGTTAGTTTTTAACATAAGATTTGTATATGTTTTTAGATAATTTAATAATATGCATATTGTACATATTAGTTTAGGGTTTGATTACTTTATATCAAAATTGTGTAGTTCATTTTTGTACAATCCAAGTTAGATAATTTTAGCAACTAAACATGTTTGCTCTTTTAACTAAAGTATGCTAGTTTAAATTGTTTAAACAATATTGCATGTTGGTATATTTTCGTGTATTCTTTAGAAAGAAATTGCATGTTATAGGATTTAAGATTTTTTTAATACTTATTTATTTTGCATGTTAAAGGATTTAAGATTTTTTTAACACATATTTATTTTGGGCGAACGGGGTGGCTAACACTTTTCCCGATTCGTACTTTAGCCCCAAAACTCTTTTTCTCTGGTTAACGTTTTCAAGATCAGTAGCCATTTTTATTTTTCTTAGTTTTTAAAAAAAAGTAAGTGGTGACTCTATTTTCAACAAAATGGAATTTTAAAATTTAATTTTCAAGGTGTTTAAAATATTTTTTAAAATATTTTTGAATTCCCTCATTTGTAACCTCCAAATTCCAAAGCCACAACAACGACTGGCGACCTCCAACACGCAAGATCTACAAATAAGACTCAACTTTACACTCCCACTGACCAGGGTCTCAACGCACATAGTACTACCCAACCAGTCCATTTTCAACTCCAAAGCAGATGCAAAAGTAGGTGATATAAATGAATGTGATGCTTCGGTGTTGATAAGAACACTGGCCCATAATCTGTAGACTAGAAAGGTACCTCTGATCATGGAAGTGATAGCAGCAGTATCGGGCACGACCGATGCTCTAGATCAACTAGGATCTGCAAGAACATAAGGTCTGGCCGGTCCGTTGCGGCTCTAAACTGCCGACTGTCTACCTGACTGTACTGATGCACCGCCCTCTACAAATCTGGACGTCTGAGCTCTAGGCTGCTGATATGTCTGTCGTCCCTGGCTAGATGGAACAGCTGGTGCTCCTGCTGTACTCTAAATGCTCCATCCCTTAGGACAGTTTCTCTGGAGGTGCCTAGACTGCCCACACTCAAAACACACCACTGGCCCCCTCCCCTGAGCCAGCGACTGCGATTGTGCCTGAACAGGCGCTGGACTCTGGCATTCTACCGCACGATACCCTGGCCGTTGGCATCTGTGACAAAGAAGCCCTCTCTGATCTGACGTTCCCGTTGAAGCTAAGGGAGGTGTGTATACCATAGACTGTGATGGATACGACCCCACTGGATGCGAACTCGGACCAGATGCCCGTCGGCGCTTGTTCTCCCTACGCCTCTGATCCTGTGTGCATCCCCCGCCTTGCTCACTTCTACTATCCTTGTCTCTGCGCGTCTCATTCAGAGTGTCCTCCACTTTCATAGCAGTCTTCACCAGCTCTATAAAGACCTGCATCCTAAACGCTGCCACTCTATCTCGGATAGCAGGCCTCAAACCTCTCTCGAACCATTTTGCACAGAAGTCGTCAGTAGGTACGATCTCTTGTGCAAATAGAGATAGGCTAGTGAACTCACCCTCGTACTCAAGCACTGTCATCGTCCCCTGCGTCAAAAATAGAAAGTCCTCTCTGTAACGATCCTTCAGAGTGCTGGAAAGTATTTCTCCAGAAATACATTCGTGAATGCATCCTAAGTGCGTGCCACTATGGTCTTGGCGAACTTCCACCATATATGAGCAATCCCTCTCAGCTGGAAGGCGGCACATATAACCCTCAGATCATCTTTCTCAATCTGAAGCGAATCAAGAATTCTGGTAACCAGCTTTAGCCACTTAGTGGCAACTGTGGGATTGGGATCCCCAAAAAAAGTAAGAGGATCCAAACGGCGAAACTCACGCATTGAAATCGTCGCCCTTGGCTCAGGTACACTCTCCTAACCCCTAGTGGCCTCAGTTAATTGCCGGATGGAGCTGACCATCTCATGCAACAGATCTCCCTCAGCAATAGGTCCTTGGGGTGCATTAGCATCCCCAATATCTGGGACTAGAACGTTCCTTCGGCCAGAACCATGGCCATGGCCTCGACCTTGACCTCGTCCTCCCTGCATGGACATAACTCTATACGAAAGCAACATAACAGGATAAAAATCCATACAACATGTTATTGCTAACGTAAAAGATAGATAAACATGCTAACACATAGCCACGTAATATCATGTCATCACATCTCACATACCGTGCAGAACCAACAAGAAAGACCCGTCCATTTGGATAACCTACTTAGATTCCTTGCTAGAAATCACGTCCGCAAAATGCGTCTCTAACATGACTCCCAAATTTGTTAATCAAAACGCCTGAAGGCAAGACTAATTAATCCTAAGGTCCTGCCTTCATACCCACGTATGTACCACAAGTTATCAAGCTATATTAGGAAAATGCTGTAACACATGTAATCAAGCACACATACATCCTCACAAGGTGATGTACCCACTTTTTCATGGCTCATAGGTATTCGAACCCAGAGCTTTGATACCAAGTTGTCACGCCCTAAACATCTAGGTCACGCGAAAGCCCACCAAAACACACATTTAAGGAAAATAGATTTCTCAATTGATAATCAAAATACCACATTTGGATAAAAGATTTTCCAAGCTCAACTCTCATAAATAGTAAACATATATTCTCATACATGAATTGGCATATCGCCAAAAGGCGTACAAAACTAGCCTAAACAGGCGCCACATCTGTAAGTACATGTCTCAAAAAGGAAAAAACTACAGCAAGTCTTCCATCATCTCTACAACTAGGTCAACTCCACGTGCTCACCTGAAAAATATTTTACAGCAAAATTCCATACCGTGAGCCGAAGTTCAATAGAAAAATAGACTGTAAACTGTAATACAGGCTATGCAATCATATGGTGGGAGCTAACTCGACCTCAAAAGCCACAAACGTTTTTCTCTCAAAAACTAATAGTTTTTCATCCTTGAAACTATCCATATAACCTGACAGATATCATGCCACAGTTAAAAAAAAGCAATAAACACAGCATTCTCCACCCGGGATACAGAGTCGAGGAGACACGATAAAATGTAATCCTATGTACCGACTCTGCCACGGAGACAAATGAAATAACTATAGACTTTCATCCATTACCCTGGACCCGTAGGCTTAGTAATGACAAGTTATATACGGAGTCACGATAACGACGCCATTCACGGAGGCACTTGAACCACTCAATTTATGGGAATAACACGAAGGTACAGAGCACCTACTGCTTATTTTACGGGACCTGAGCTCGAGGGTACAAAGCACCCACACATACTTAATTTACGGGGACTAACCCGAAGGTACGGAGCACCAATGTTGCGCACGTTTCTAAACTTACACCGAGGAGCAATAGAAGCCCAACTCAATAATATCCACTGTCACGGTACATCTATGGATAACATTTTAAAACCAATTCACAAAATAGATATACAATTTATGTATATAAAAGAGATCCCATCCACAAATCATGGAGATCAAACAACATATGTAAAAATATATTTTCACCCAAAACGTTTTAAAAGTTGAGACTCAACCCCGAAGGCTAGCTCTAAACTTTCAACAAATTCATTTTCCCAACACTCCATTTTCAAACCTTTCTTTTGAATTTCGATAACCCTTTTTGAAACCATAGAATCACATAAAAACCTTGGATAAACATCCCACGAGGAAAGCTTGAACCAAAGCACATCATTTTCCAAACAGCCTAGGTTCAATCGACTAGACTCACCCTCCAGTCGACTGAAAAATACACTGGAGGAAAGAGAACCAAAATAGAAGCCATTTCAGTCGACTGACCTCCCAGGTCCAGTCGACTAAACCTCCAGCACAATGATCCAGTCGACTGAACCAGCCCATATCACGTTTTTGAGCCACGTTTTTGGTTTTCAAACCTCAAATCAAGCCTCCAAACTTTTGTTTTTGATACCCACAAGGATAAGTAAACCCAAGTTGATCATAAAGCCATAAAAAACCCCCCCAAATATGATTTCATCCACCCGAAACACCGTAAAGCAGTTTTAAAACCAAAAACCCATTTTGAACACAAACACCTTTTCATGCATTTTTACACGTTGAAACAACATATAATTACACGTGGTACCCTCTAACAGTTATACAGTTTAGGATCCTACCTCGGTGAGTTTAAAACTCAATGTTCCAATCCACGTGCAAAATTAAGCTTCGTCAGAGTTAAATTCTGACTAGATAGATGCGTAGACCACGGTGCCGATACTAATGATCAGCAGTTGGTTTATCAAAAATCAAGCTCCAGGCCCCCAAGAAGTTAAAGAGAAGGCAGAGAGAAAACTGGAGGAAACTTAGAAGTTAAGTTTTAAAAATATCTTTTTAGAAAATATCTAAGTCAAGATATTTATAGTCCTTCAAAATATCTTTTTTTTTAAATTTTAAAATTCGCACAGTAACTCCCTACAACCCTGGGAACCAACCCCGCATGCTCAGATAAACTTAAACATGCATTAAAACGACTAAATCATACATCTTAAAATTATATATGTAAGACACATCATATATATACATAAGTCTCAAAAGCTACAGGTCCGAGTCTCACAGCCGCGACTTTTATTTGTCACGGTCGTGAGCTTTTTTAGTTTGATCTTCGCAGTAACTCTATTTTTGTCACGACCGCCTATTTTGTGATCATTTTTGTCACAGTCGTGACATTTGTTGCTATGGCCGTGAGTTTTTTGCATGTCCAGTATCTTGACTATGATGTTTAAGTCTCTTCTGTTATTCTGTATTGCTTGTTTATAGCATGTTAGGGACAGAAACTTTGATGTAAGACCCTTAGACTTTTATATGTTTGTTTATCAGTTATTCGTATGCTTTTCGCTTTGCTTTGCTTAAACGATACGTGTGGCATCTCTAGAAATAAAAACCAAGTTGCATGACCTTAGGAATCATAGTTAGGATTTCGTTTCATTAATTGTTTTTTTTTTGAAATCTCCCTAACCCCTATTCTGTATATGTTACCTTTAAAAAGTTTATAACAAGAATCAAAATTGACAAAGTAGAAGCCAACATCATGGTTGGACGAAAAGGGTGCCTAACACTTTTTCTTTTCGTACCCTAGCCCTCGGACTCCCTTTTTCTCTAGTTACCTTTTTTAAAAGACCAACATCATTCTTTTGTTTTTCTTAATTTTTTTCAAAAATTAAGTAGCAACTCTATTTTTCTAAAAAGGATGCTGAGATAACTTGGATTTTTGTTTCAAGGAAAAAAAATTATTTTTCTAAAAATCACAGATATTCGATGCATCCCTCTTCACCAAAACAAAAGAAAACAACATCTACAGTAACTCGCTCTTTAAGCTTTTTCAGACAAAAAATAAATACTTTAATGCGTGAAGTGCAAGCCCTTACTCCTAGTAAGTGTTGGAGAATAAATTTAATTTGGACTTTCTACACATATATCCTAGGTCTTTTAACATTCTATATTTATGTACTTAGAAATTTATAGAGTTGTAGAGTTATGTTCATCCATATACTTAAAACATCATGAATGAATTTAGTTATTAGGTTCATGTACTTGATTAGAATATTATGAAATTATTTATTTATTAAGTTCATGTACTTTACTAGATTCATGTTTGTTAAAATCTATATAAAGCCATAAATTCAAATCATTTGAATTAAGTGGAATCAAAGTTTGAGATATAAAGTATTTCTCTTTCCTCTATCTCAATCTCTTTATCTCTCGTGTTAGTCTTTGAATTTCAACAAAGTGGTATCAGAGCTACTATGTTCTTAGGAGATTTGATTGATGATTTTAATTATCAAAAATTAAAATGGGACCAGGTCTTACAATAATTTTAGTGTCTTAGCATGCTGAAACGATACTTTTTCTTAAAAATAATGTTCTTGCTCAAAGCTATAACTCTTAGAACTAGAATTTGTTTTTTTGGGTCATTTGTTCCCACATCTCAAGTAAGCTATATGGTTGTGCTTATCAACTTACGTGACATTCTGAGTCCATTTGACAATTTTAGTGACTCAGTATGTTAAAATTATACTTTTTTACGTAAAAAGTAGTCATATCCGATATTGTAACTCCCAAATTGGGAATCCATTTTCTATGATTTTTGTTCTCACACTTCAAATAAACATATATGGTTGTGTGTGCCAAGTTACATGACATTCTAAGTTCGTTTAACAATCTGTGTCTTAACACGACGAAACGATACCTTTTTACGAAAAAAAATCCTACCTAATGCTACAACTCCCAAATCAAAAATTTGTTTTCCAAATCTAATGCATGATTTACTTTGAAGCACAATTTTGTTAAAAAAAATAATCAATTTAATTAAGGGTTCAATGGCATTCTTCGACAAGAATTTTCATATGACTTATAAGTTGTTTCATAAGGATATGACTGTTGTGACTTTTTAGACCCCCAATAGATCTATCTTGTAAGTACACGCGCCTCAAGATATTTAATGCATACCCATTTGGTGTTGGGAGATAATCCAATGCCATAATAAAATTACATGCTCATTGATCCAGAAAATATATTTTTATTAACTTTCAACAAAGTAAAGTAATCTGAAATTACAGAAAAATAAAATAACAGAAACAACATGAATGGAATTTGCAAATCGAGTCCTGCAATCGCAGTTTCCTTAAGAATGATTGGCCGCCTACCGAGGGTGTTGTAGGTATACCACCGGCGTCACTCTCCTAGGATAAAACGGCTCCACGATCGTCAGAACACCACCAAGGATCGGCTACGAACGTTCTCCGTCTGTCTTTTTCTCTCTCTTGCAGCTTGCACTATAACCTGAGAATTGTATCTCTCCTTACTCACCGCTGCATCATAGGAATAGGTAAGAGTTCTCAAACTCCACAGTGATTACCCGAGGTATACGTAATTAGATTGTCCCATTGAATCTAGATCTTGTGTTTTTCTTCACGATACCTTTTTTTATGTTACAGGCTTTACTCCCATTCCCATCGATACTCTTTCAACTAACTCTCTGGTTAACCCTTTGGTTAGCG
>JAOTRH010134201.1:0-14118 GCA_034768845.1 Heliamphora exappendiculata | reverse complement strand
TAGAATTCTTTGCACCTATTTTTCTCAACTCATCATGCAAATCTTCAAATGCACTTTGCAATTCATCTAAAGAAAAAGGGTCAGGAATTACCTCATCATCTTCTTTATCCATAAGGCATATAGATTTGCTACTTCGTTTTCTTCTTTTTCATCTTCAGAGCTACTGTTATCACTGTCACCTCATGCAGCAATCATGGCTTTCTTAAAGCCCTTTTTAAATTTCTTTTTGAGCTGAGGACGTTTAGCTTTGACGTGTCTAGGCTTTTTACATTCATAGTAGATGATTTCTTCTTTCTTGAAATCGCTTTTGAATTTGGTAGACTCGCCTTGGTGTCCTTCCTTCTTAAAGAATTTTCTTCCTCCTTGTTTCTTATTTCTAAGAAACCTCTTGAATTTCTTTGTGATGAGAGACAAGTCTTCATTCTCATCACTTAAGGAGTCTTCCTCGGATTCTTCATCATCAGTTGAGGACTTGAAGGCGATGACTTTCTTCTTTTTATTGTCATCCTCATCGTCCATCTTGATGTTTATCTCCTGGGTCATGAGAGAACCAAGAAATTCTTCTAAGCTGAGCCTGCTCAGGACTTTAGCTTCTTGAATAGTAGTGACCTTAGCTTTCCAACTATTTGGCATACACCTCAGAATTTTTCTTACTATTTTTGCATTAGTGTAAATCTTGCCAAGAGATTTTAGTCCATTAATAATATTAGTGAAGCGAGTAAACATATCAGATATAGTTTCATTATGCTTCATTTTTAATAATTCATAGTTATGTACAAACAAACTTATTTTGGACTCTTTCACTTAATTAGTACCTTCGTGGGTAACTTCTAGTCTATCCCATATTTCTTTTGCAGTGTCACATTTAGAGATCCTATTAAATTCATTTAGGTCAAATGATAGGTCAAATGAGCAGCATAGGAGATTCATAGCTTTAGCATTTTTTTGTATCTCCCTAATATCATTTTCTGTCCATTTAGCCTCTGGTTTAAGGACAACAACTCCTTCAACAGTTTTGGTGGGTCTTTTGGGTCTATTTATAATAATCTGTCAAATGTCATAGTTTACGGCTTGAATGTAGATTCTCATTCTAGCCTTCCAATAATTGTAATTTGTTCCATTGAACAAGGGAGGTCTATTAGTCAACTGATCTTCGGATTGGATAGGTCCGTTGCTAGTGGTTGCTAAAAAAACTCCTAGACTGTTAAGTTAAAAACAAAAGCCCAAGCTCTGATGCCAATTGCTAGTTCTAGGCAACTCAAGAGAAAGGGTGAATTGGGTCCTTAAAAATAAATACTAATTTTAAAAACCTTTTCGAAAACCTTTTAATGTAGCAAACAATAAAAGAAGGACAAGCAAATATTAAAGCAATGGAAATATTAAAAATGTTATGGATAGAAAGATAGAACCAGATACTAAGAATTTTATAGTGGTTCGGCTTCTTCCAAATCTACGTCCACTCCTCAAGTTCTCTCTTGAGTATTTTCACTATATAGAATGCTTCACAGGCGCATTTTAAGCCTCTACAACTTTAAGACTTCGCTTGAGTAAACCGAATGTTTACGGGCACATTCAAAAGCCTAGCATAGCTTCAAGAAGATCCTACGAAAATAATCTCCTATTTTCTTCTCATCTTTCTTGAACTCTTCTTTGATGAGATTTATTTACTCACTCAAAGGATAAAGGGTGACTCACCTTTGATTACAATAAATAAAGAGTATTAATGTGAAATACTCACTCTCTTTACAAAAAAAAATTTACAATAAATGAGAAAGTAAAGAGAGATGATGAACAAGAGCTGGAGATTCAACAATAAATGAGGGCTTGGGAATTCTGAGTTTGATTTAACAATAGAACAGTAAATGTAGGTCTCCAGTTAAAGTACACGCTGAGAAGTTACTCCTTATATAAGCTCTTATGCATTCATGACTGTTGGAGGTAGGTGAAAGCAATAAATGCCAAAAATTCAACCGTTGAGGTCTGTCGCGAATTTAAATTTTTATCGCTGGTGTCAACACAAATACCT
This sequence comes from Heliamphora exappendiculata, assembly GCA_034768845.1. Taxonomy (NCBI): domain Eukaryota; kingdom Viridiplantae; phylum Streptophyta; class Magnoliopsida; order Ericales; family Sarraceniaceae; genus Heliamphora; species Heliamphora exappendiculata. The sequence goes on along the minus strand of JAOTRH010134201.1, from coordinate 12,092 downwards.
TTGGTGTCGACACAAAGTGTCTAGGGTAGGGATCTTCAAGTGGTTGGGTTGACACAATTTTTACAATCTACCTTACCAACATCATGGTGTTGACCCTTTTAAACTTCAGCATTTGGGGAGAACCATTTGTGTCGACTCATCTTGCCTTAGGTATCGACACTAAATTCCGCAAGAGGTCTCGGTAAATTTGTGTCGACACATTTGTACTTTGGTGTCAACACCAAAATTCTTCAGGCGGGCTCAAGATTTTTGTGTCAACTCATCTTCAACTTTGTGTCGACACCCAAAATCTGCAGGTGGCCTCGGTTCTTTTGTGTCGACACAATTTTTATTTGTGTCGACCCAAAATTTTGAATTCCAAAAGTGTGAGACATTTTTGTGTCGATACAAAATTAATTTGTGTCGACTCATTTTGAGTCCTGAGAGATTCGGCTTTTTTGTATTGACACAAAACTTGTTTGTGTCGACACTAAACTTTGATACCTGAAAAATGACTTCATGAAACTGTTAGGGTGTCAAACCATTTGATCAAATCAAAGAGTATTGACAGACTTGATATGATTCAAGTATACTTTGCCTTAAAAGTCTTTGACTTATTTTTCAATTGAGTTCAATATAAAATATTCTCATGCAAGAATACTTAAGTATTTTAATCCTTTTGAGAGATAAGTCATTTCTTTTGGCTAAAAGTGTCAACTTAATTATTCAAAATGTGTTAACACTTTCATTTTGAAAATTTAAAATATTATCATTTTAAATTCATTTATTCTTAAAAAATAAATTATGAAAATCATCAAAATCAAAATAAAAAGCCCTTGGGCTAACAAGGTGATTCATATTCACATCCTCTATCACTCCTTAAAGCTTTAATCTTTCTGCAAAATTAGTTCTCAACCTCCGTTTTATACAAAATAAAACTTTCTAAAGTTTCGCCTTTACTCCATAGAAAATACTCATAACAGTACTTACTACAATTATCTATAAAAGTGATAAAGTACTTTTTGCCTTCACGTGTTTGAATAAATTTCAAATCACATATATCACTATAAATTAAACCAAGAGGCTCGGTACTTGTTTCCACTTATTAGAAAGGCGCTTTAATTAATTTAGTTTCTACACAAGTTTTATATTTATGATTTGAGTCAATTTCAAATTTAGGCAAATAATCTATGCTAATTAATCTACGCAAAGATTCAAAATTAACGTATCCTAGTCTAGCATGCTATACATAATAAGACTCAAGCATATAAGAAGAAGATGTAGAATTCTTATTAACTTTAGGAAAATCCATTAGTATATTCTGCTTGAACAAGCCATCTGATAAGTACCATTTTTCCATAAACATTCCCTCTTTAGTAAGTACAAACTTGTCTGACACAAAGACCAATTTAAAGCCATTTTTTTAACAGTGATCCCGACACAAGATTCTTCCTAATGTTTGGCACATGCAAGACATTGTTAAACGTTAGTTTTTTTCCTGAGGTCATCTTCAGCATAACCTTTCCTTATCCTTCAACCTTTGTAGTAGAAGAGTTCCATATGAAGAGCTGTTCCCTACTAGTCACTACTTGACAAGTGGTGAACATTTTCTGGTCTACACAGACATGTCGGGTTACACTAATATCTACCCACCACTCCTTTAGGTTGGATCCAACCATGTTGAACTCGGACACTACAGTTGTCAGGTTCATCTTAGACACTTCAGTTGAGAGATTCTCTATTTCGGCAATGTTAGCATGAGCATGCTTCTGCCTATTTGAAGCATTTCCCTGGTCTTTGCCGCTTCAGCAGTTCTTCGCCCGGTGGCCTTTCTTTTCAAAGACAAAAACCTTCCCTTGAACTTCTTAAAATCACCACCCTCGACCTTTTTTATTGTGATTCTTTCGCTTCTTCCCTTTCTAGCCTTGTTCCATTACATTGGCCTTCACCTTGAACTGGAACCCCTAGGATCCTTTTATTTCAGCATAGCAGTTATCCTCCTCGATCTTGAGTCTTATAATCAGGTCTTCAAGCTTCATTTTCTTGTGCTTGTACTTTAGATAATTATGGAAATCCCTCTAAGACGGTGGCAGCTTTTCAATGATTGCAGCCACTTGGAAGAACTCACTAAATGTCATACCTTTTACATGAATCTCATGCAAAATTAGTTGAAGCTCATAGACCTGGCTGATGATGGTCTTTGAATCCACCATTAAAAACTCAAGGAATCTACCGACAATAAATTTCTTCATCCCGGCATCTTTCGTCCTGTGCCTCTTCTCAAGGGATTCTCATAATTCCTTTGCCGTCTTTAGCGGACTGTACACGTTATACAACGTGTTGTCCAAACCATTCAGGTTGTAGTTGCGGTATAAAAAGCCAACATGTTTTTATGCATCAATTACAACAACCACTTGCCAATCTTCCTCATTCTCGAACAACGAGGGACCATCCTCCTACAGGAACCAAGCTAAATTTATCGTCGTTATGTAAAACAGCATCTTTTGTTGTCGCCTTTTGAAGTTAGTCCCGTTAAACTTTTTCAATTTCTCCCCATGATTCACAAGAATCGGAGCCAAAATCGGGGCTGAAGCAGTAGAGCTGGAGTTCATTCTGTTATCGATTTTGATTGCCATAACTACAACAGTAGAATTAACACCGAAACAGAATCCAACAATAAGTTTATAAAACTTATAAACAGTAATTTAAAACTACAACAACTGTATAAAATAAAACCACTATGTTTTATAAAAAACTATAATAGTAAAGAACTGTAATAAAAGTATTATTAACAAAAAAATTCCAGAAACTAGGTATATAACTAATCTTTCTTAAGATTGTTGGTTTTAATAATCTGGAACACAACAATCTGTCAGTTTGTCAAAATCCAAAACACTACTATATGCAGTAAAATTCAGTAACAGAATGAAGAATTAAATTACAGCATCCAAAAACTGTAATTAATTTTGGAAAAAATAATACAAAATAAATATACAAAATAATTTACAATGTTATTTAAAAACACTTTTGAAGTAGAGCAATAAAATAAATCTATGTTTGAAAACAGCAATATTATTTAAGCAACAACTTAAAAACCAAAACACAAATTTAATTTATAGAACCAAAATAAACACTGTTTTTAGTCAAAGCTTTTATAAACATAAACAAAATATAAGATTAGAAACTAAAAGTAGTATATGTTTTATGAAACATAACAGAAACTGTAAACCAGAACAAAACTAAATATATATATAAGCTTATAGAACAGACAAAAAATAGATTGAGACAGAGTCCAACGTTCAACGTTGTGTCCATAAAATAGGTTACGCCCTCGCCTCAGTGCTTGCGATTGAACGAGCGTCTGCTTCTAGGATAAAATAATCTTCGTGTACAGAGAAAGCACGACAATCTGCACACCAACGAACGCTACTATATTTAAATTTTCTCGGGAAACTATGATCGGAAAGAAGATGCACAGTAGAAGCAAAGTTTTCGAATGCTTGAGATTAAATACCAAAATGGGTTCTGTGGTAGCCTATTTATAGGCTTTTGAAGGTGATCGTTCGGTTTAAATCGAGCAGACACGGCACCGGTTCGGTGTGGCAGTTGGACCGCCCAACAGGTGCGAACCATAACTGACTCTAACGGCCGAACCCTCCAATGGTTCGGGTTCGGTAATAACGGTAACTATTTAAAATTGAGATTTTAATTAAATAAAGTTTTCATAAAAAGATAAGGGTTAACTCGCGACCCATGGATCTCGGACCCGGGCCTGGCCCGACTGGATGGGCAGGCAACAGCGGCGGTGTGCGCGTATGAGGTTTGGGTTGAACCCACCCTTGTGTAGGTCCTCCCCCTTCCACAAAACTTGGTACCCCTTGGAGCCCAAATCTAAATTTCAACTCGAGCTTTATATGCTCATTAACTTTTCATCTCCCAAGCAATGTGGAATTGGGTCTAGTTACCAATATTTTGCCAACTTCAATAGCACATTTTTTGAGTTAATTTTTTATTCACCAATTAATGATTTTGATTGTTACAAAGTCCATGATTACTCTATTTATAGAGATGAACTAATTAGAACTTAAAATCATCTAAAAAGATTAATACAATCCAAAGATATTTAACTCCAAAGTTAGCTAAAAAATCATGTTCTAATTAATTCAAAACCCACTTTTTCCAACAATATATACGTAATCCCACGTTTTACAAACAAATCTCCTACTTTTAATCAATTATTCAACCTCTACTCAATCGCAATTAATCCCATTCGACATTAACCCATACATATAACACTTCCGCCTGTCTCTCGTATTCACATCATTTCACAATTGGTTGTTTATCAAACTCTAGATAGTCATAAACCATACCGTTTGTCAATACATGCATAGACTCTCACACTTTTCTTTTATATTCATAACACATGTATAACAACTCCATATTTGGATAGTAATAATGCATAATTCTGAAATTCCTCATTAACACCACTCAACCCATTTATGCCTTTCCAACCCAACAATTAAACCAAGTTTCGATTATTGTACTTAAGATAATCATCTTACATACAACCTACCAAGGTGTTAGGGTTGGTATACTGAAAATTATATTTTTAGTATTTAATTTTATTTTAATAAATTTAATTTTTTATTTTATGAGAATATTAATGAGCAATGTATATATATCATTTCTTTGATGTTATGCTTGAATGTTAAATATTCTGTACAGTAGTTAATCTAGTGTGTAGAGTATGGGTCACACATAGAGGATCAAATTTTAGGTTCTTGCAGAATATAAGTTTTTTGTTCACACTTTAGATAAAAATTGATATACCATCAGTACGACTGTAGTATAGAGTTTTAGTAGGCCAGTCTTGATTATGGAGAACAGATAATAGCGTCATCTATTGTTCTAACTCTCTGTACTAGTATACTTTGTGTGTATTAAATAGGACATTTTGAATAATTAATTTTATATTGACTATATAAATTAATTTTCACCATATGATTATTATGAATAGTGCTTATATTCTTAATCCTGAAATAATTATTGATTTGCGTATATTTAATTTTTGTTATTTTGATTCATTAAAGGGTGCAATTTTATATGGGTCTATATTCCCGGTGAGTTGAATAGCGGTATTATTTATATGGTAATATTAATTATTAACAGAATTCACGTCTCGAATGATAGAGATTGACGAGACCCCCTTAAAAAAGTTTATAAGTTTTGGTCGGGCCAAACCCTATAGGTGGATTTGGTTATCGAACGGTCAAATAAGTTAAGCAAAAGAGCTTAAGAAATTTCAAGATGTTGATTAAATTAAATTGTCAATAATTAAATTTAATTGGCGGGTATCGAGAATCTTAAAGTGAGAAAAAAATATTAAGCATTTAATAATAGAAGCTCAATGCAAAAAGGTCATGAGATTATGGCTTAGAGTACAATTATAATTCTTTAATTGTGTGAACTGTAATTCAGTATTTTATAAAAATTATAGAAACCGCTGCAAGAATTTCATAATTATAGATACCGTTACGAGGTTTACTCAATTGTGGAAACCGCTGATGGGTGTCTGTGGTCCATTGAAAATCTTAGTCATAATTACTCCACAGGTCCCTACTGTAACCCTATAAATATGCAGGTAGGCTGAAATATTTTTATAACTTGTCTTCAAAACTAAAGCTATCCAGATTCTGCCGGTATGAGTTCTCGAAAATTATAACCCACACTATATTCGAGAATCACATAAGGAAATACAGTAGAGAGTCTGACGGGAGTTTCAACTCGAAATCAAAATCGTAGTTGAAGATTTGACAGGTAAACGGTATTCTTCTAAATTAAATTTGGTTACACAGGTTTTATTTTTAATCGTTCGATGTCAAAAGTTTTGTCTATAGCCCGTTTTGGAATTTGTCCATCTAGTTAATTTTTTATCGAAAATCGTTTGTAAAAATAATGATCTTGGTAGTTTTGCCTCCAACAATTGGTATCAGAGTCATTTTGTTTTTTGTTTACGATTTATCGGGGTCAAATAATTTTAGAACTGTACTAACTTAGTTTTGCAAGCATTCTAATTTCAATTTTATGTAATTATTTATTTTTCATATTTGATTGAATGCGTGGATGATGATTTAATTTTTTAACCACGGGGGTTGACCGTGATAGATTAAGTTTTTTCTATAATCGAATGTGAGCCTATGGGATATAGGATCGATGTAATAACTAATTTTATATTTTTAAATATCTGTTTAGATTATTTAAGAACTGGTTGAATATCCAATAACACAAAGAACGGGCGGCGGCACCGGCAGTAGTTTTGAGTTTTACAGGTCATAGATCGTGGTAAGTTTTTAATGCTTTTAAATAGTTTTTTTTTGATGAGTTTTTTGTAGTATTTATGCATTAAAAATAGCTGCCAAAATAAGTAAAAATTGCAAAAAAAAAAAAGAAGCAAAAATAGCCCGTCACCGCCGGCTTTGCCGACAGCGGTTCGACGATGGTTTTAATATTTTTTCGAGTAATTTTTTAGACTATTTTTAAGTATTTTTTTACGTATAAAATAATAGTAAATATACTTTAAAACACTATCCATAAACCATTAAAAAAATTAGGCCAAAACAATGCACAAAATATGCAGTAAACAACGACATTCTGACGGCGACAGCAACGCTGGTTCGAGGCTGTTTTGAGACTGTTTTCGAGGCATTCTTCAAAGAAACAAGAGGCTGGATATTTAAACTATTTTTTCAAAAAAGCGGGCATAAAAAGACCATCGAAAAAAATCCAAATGGGCAGCTATTTGGTGGCGGCAGAGCTACCTGCGGCAGCAGCAACTTTTGGGCAGTTTTTTGGGTTATTTTTCGGGTAGTCTTCGAGCTAGTTTTTTGACAAAAATATACTATTTTTTAGAGCTATTTTCGGTATAAAAAGCGTAAAAAATGGAGTACCGAGGAGGTGGCAAAAGCCGCCTGAAGCAGCTAGAGCGGTGGTGTCGGCGACCGTGGTTTGTGGCCCGTGGTGGTTTGGCTTTTCTCGAGCTGTTTTGATCGATGTTTATGATATGTTTGATACTGATATGATATACTAGTATATCACAGTGTATCAAAAAATCCAGATGCAATCGGAATACAAGAATCAAATACGAATAGTATTATTACAACTTATTTCAACAGGAGACTAAAACGCTTCAGCGTTTCACTTTGATCATAAAATCAGGATATATGCATATCATATTTATATATATATGAACTGCGTGAATGTCGTATATCTATTTTATTTATCATGTTAATTTAATAAATTCTAAAAATTCAATTTTAATTAAAATATTTTGTTATAAAAAATTAAATTAAATTTTTTTAATTAAATAAAAAAAATTAGATATTTTATTTTTTTACAAAATATCACGTTTAAGATAATTTTTCATAAAATCAAATCTCTTGAGAAAATGTAAAAATTAACTCCGAATCTTGAATAAATTAAATGAAAAAATGTTTAATATAAATAAATTACTATTTTTCAAAAAATGTGTTATAAGAAATAAAATAATTAAATGCCTTTAATAACTACATTATCTAAAAAAATAAAGAAAAAACTATGTATTTGTTGAATTTTTTTTTGTTATGCATTTAAATAGAAAAAGATAATTTGGCAAATCGAAATCTTTAAAATCGTGTACATGTAATGATGTTTAATTCTTTCAGATCGTGCGATTTTTAAAATTAATAAATTTATTTTTATTAAACGAATTTTTATAACCCTAAAAAAATATTTTACAAATCTAAGTAAGAGAAGAAATTTATTCACAAATAAATTCCATGATCTCCATCACTAGTTTATAGGCGAAGTAATTAAATCCTGCGTCTTGACAGCAAGGCATTCCTTCCAATCGGACAGATTAATTACGGTATCGCCAATACAACCCTCCTTTATGAATAATTTTAGATAATTGTTAGTGTGGATTACTTCTCCATCTTAAGGGTTCATTGCGAATCGATTGATTTGAGATTAAGTGATGGTTAACACTTAACTGTATATAATAGTATCCTCTCCATCTGAGTCACTGTTATTATATATTGGACCGAAATTATGTTAGTTATTTAATTTTACTTGACATGGTCAGTTGACTAGATGTAAAATTAATAGGGATTGGCCTGTCTAGACATACAATGAATGGTAGATATCCTCCCATCGAGACATACTATTCACATGGTACCAGGCTGCTGGCGAATTTATTTTAAAATGGTAAAGTGAACCAAATTAAAATAAATTTAAAATTTTGCTCATCATAATTAACGATATTTTAATTATGTGATTCTCAAGATTAAAATGGCTTTCAACTTACTCGCTTCAATACTCAAAGAAAATAAACTTACGGGACCGAAATTTGTTAACTGAAAATGTAATTTGGATATAACTTTAACTACCACTAGTATTCTTTCAATACCAGAAAATGTGTTTATTTTTTAAAAAAAGATTCTTCCTCTGGACCGAAAGGCATGAAGAAGAAAAAGGTTCAGAAATAGAGTTACACGGTTTCTAGGGTAGTTAGTAGGCTACGGACTAGTGTGAAAAAGTCAAAAGGCAAATATTTTCACTACAACAGACACCGCACTATAAAATATTATGTCCAGTATTTCTTAGAAGGCAAAACAATCAGAGTAATTTATGTTCACTGGTTGTAGAAACATGTTTAGCGGTGTTATCTATCGGTACCTGGTATGTAGATACGGGAGCCACTAATCATGGTTGCAATTCATTACAAGAGTTTTAAAAAATCCAATAACTTAGTGATGAGAAGATTTATCTACATATGGGCAATAATATAAAGGTGACAGCAATTGCAGTGAGAGATGTCACTCTTAATTATGGTAGAGATCGTGTTTTAATATTGAGAGAGTGTCTTTATATACCTTCCATTAGAAGGAACTTAGTTTTCATTTCTAGATTGGTTAAAAACAAATATTTGGTTTAATTTAATAATTCTGTGGTTATTGAGGATAATAAACGAGTTATCTATTCTGGTACATTGGTGGATGATCTTTATGTTATTACTCAAATCTCTCCTATAGTGCAAATAACTGAATTGAATAACACATCTTATTTACCATATAAGAGAAAATTTTCTTCTTTAATAAATCAAACATTTCTTTAGTACTTACGCTTGGGTCATATTAATCTAAAAAGAATAAGCAGACTGGTAACAGATGGACCTTTGAGTTCATTGGAAGTGGAGGCATTTCTAATATGTAAATCTTGCTTAAAGGATAAGATGATCAAGATGTCCTTTTTCGGCCAAAGGCTATAGAGCTAAAGAACCGTTGGAGTTAGTTCATTCTGATGTATGTGGTCCAATGACAATCCGAACTAAAGGTGACTTTGAGTACTTCATTAATTTCATTTCTGACTATTCAAGGTATGGATATATTTACCTGATACACTGTAAGTCTGAATACTTTGAGAAATTTAAAAAATTCAAGGTGGAGGCAGAGAAGCGTCTGGATAAAAGTATCAAATCACTACATCCGACAGTGGTGAAAAATACCTCTTTGGAGAGTTTAAGAATTACTTGTCATCAGAATAGATTATATTCCCGTTGACTGCACCTGACACCCCACAGCTGAATGATGTAGCAGAAAGAAGAAATATGACTCTTATAAAAATGGTAAGGTCCATGATGAGTTGTTCAGGATTACTCGATTTGTTTTGGGGACTCGCATTAAAGACAGCGGATTACATTCTTAACTTGGTACCTTCTAAGTCAGTACCTTCTACTCCCACAAAATTGTGGACCAAACGTAAGTCTAGTTTGAAACACATTTGGATTTAGAGATTTTCAACACATATGCTGAAAGGAAACGCGGGTAAATTGGAACCAAGAATAAAAGTTTATTTCTTTGTAGGGTATCCCAAGGGAATGAAGGGTGGTATATTCTATAATTCTAAGGATCAGAAGGTCATTGTTAGCACCAATGCTCGATTATTGAAAGAGGATTATATTATGGACCACAAGCCCAAAGTAACATTGTTCTGAAAGAATTAAGAGAAACTACTAGTAAAATAGAAGAAATCACCACAAGTTACTGATATCCCATTGTCTCGTTGTAGTGGGAGGATTATCGGGATAAGTACAAATCATGAATAGGGTACTGATGCACAGGGTTCAGATTTTGCACAGCGTGTAACTGCTAGTATATAGACACAGGTAATACCTCGTCGTAGTAGGAGGGTTGTTCATCAATATTTTCGGTATATGTTCTTGAGAGAATCTTTTGAAAAGATCCCGATAGAACTAAATAAATCATGTAACTACAATAAAGCACTTCAAGATAAAGATACAGACTTTTGGCAAATAGCTATGAATTTTGAGATGGAATCTATGTATTTCAATTAGGTCTAGAAACTTGCAGAACCACCCGAAGGATAAAACTCATTGGATGCAAGTTGATCTACAAGAGGAAGAGAGGAGCAAACTAAAAGGTTAAAACTTTCAAATATAGGTTTGTTGCTAAAGGGTTCACTCAGAAAGAATGGATCAATTATGAAGAAATTTTTTTGCCGATAGTATCACACCCTCACTCCAGGAACCAAAAATCAATATTATTGATAGCAATAGCAATCACAAGAGTATCAAACTGGAATTATTTATTTATAGGAACCGAAGAGTTAACTGTACATGCTACGGGTACGTTATTCTATACTCCCAAACTGGAATTATTTATTTATAGGAACCAAAGAGTTAACTGTACATGCTTCATACTTCTGTTCTTTTTACTAACAACAGTCCCAAATAACTACGAGCCCAGGATTTATGAATCTGACAACTGTAGTGGACCAACTCTAGCCATCCCTGCTATCTATAACCACAAAGATTTCAGAAGAGTACATTTAGCATTATAATGAACAAGATAGAAAATAGTCATTTTGTTCAAATTATCATGCTTTTCATAAGAGATATAAAAATACGACATAACATTTTTAGCCCTTTTCAAAAGTATCTTGCTCAAACTTTTCAAAAATATCTTCCAAGCTCGACAGCCATAGGTCATTGAATTCACTGTCTCATACTTTACAAGTAAAGTTCTAGGCATAACCGCCACAATTCAAAGTGAAACTATCTTATTTACATTCCATACCCAACAGTAACCAAGTAGTCGTCTACCTCACGACCGAGAGTTCCGACAGTACCGTAACCTAAATTCTCAATGCACGGATAGCAACGTGATGGAATGAGGGCCACTCTCCACCAAGCACGAGTGGTATGTGCTGTCCGGGACTTAGCCCACAACGCCTTTAAGGAAAAAATCCCCTCTCAACGGAAAACCTTTCCCATAGGGAGAACCAACACCCATAATTGGGCAACTCCCTCTAACGGGATATAAAGGGCCTGAAACCCTTGTAACTTGGCACTTTGGAACAGCGGCACATTATCAAAAACTTTTCTTTCACATACTCATGCTTTGTAAAAAGTGCATATAACATATTTAAAAACAACACCAATACATTTGAATAAAAGATCATGATATAACAATTTTTCATGCTTCAAAACATGGATATAAAATATATTTAAAACATAATCTATACATTTATGTCCAAAATAATATTTAAGCGCTCTCACATGCATTTATGTTCAAAAGAATACCGTATTTATGTTCAAGATAATACTTAAGTATATCATATATATTTATATTTAAAATAATACTTAAGCATCTCACCTTGACTTAGGCGTGGCAAAACTCTCTCCTCTCATTTTTGCTGTGAAAAAGGCCTATATATATATATATACACACATGTATCATATATCTATATTATACACATTTGAGCTTTTAAGCCAAACGCGCAACGCCATCACCACCGCGAGCCCGACGCCGCTCAGCCACCACCGTCGCCGGCCACCAGTTCTCTCTCTCACTGTTATGTAATATTTTTCTCCCTGTTATTCTCTCTCTGTCTCTGTAATCTCTCTTATATATAGATACATATATAAAAATTTATATATAATCAGATTTGGATATGATTAAATCACAATTAATGATTGAAAAAGATTTGGATAAGATCAAATCAAAGTTAATGATTGCAAAAGAAAGATTTAGATAATATCAAATCTATTTTATATA
>JAOTRH010134190.1:0-14119 GCA_034768845.1 Heliamphora exappendiculata | reverse complement strand
AGGGCTTGGGAATGATGTAGTCGGTGCCGAAGGCCAGTTCCTGGCCCGCATAGGCGCTGGCGACTTCCTCGCTGATTTCGGCCTTGGCGAGATCCGCGATTTCCTTCACGCAGGCGAGTTTCATCTGCGCGGTGATCTTGGTGGCACCTGAATCGAGCGCGCCGCGGAAGATGTACGGGAAGCACAGGACGTTGTTGACCTGGTTCGGGTAGTCCGAACGGCCGGTGGCGATGATGCAGTCGGGGCGCACCGCCTGGGCCAGTTCGGGGCGGATTTCCGGTTCCGGATTGGCTAGGGCCAGGATCAGCGGCTTGGCAGCCATGCCCTTGACCATCTCCTGTGTCAGCACGCCGCCGGTGGAGCAGCCCAGGAACACATCGCTGCCGGGCATGACGTCGCCCAAGGTGCGCAGCTCGGTCTTTTGCGAGTAACGCGCTTTTTCAGCGGTGACGCCTTCGCGGCCGTCGTAGATCAGGCCCTTGGAATCACAGGCCCAGACGTTGCTGCGCTTGAGGCCCAGGCCCACGAGCAGGTCGAGGATGGCGATGGCTGCGGCGCCGGCACCGGAGACCACCAGCTTCACCTCGCCGATGTTCTTGCCCACCAGCTCCAGGCCATTGTGCACGGCTGCGGCGGAGATAATGGCGGTGCCGTGCTGGTCGTCATGGAACACCGGAATGTTCAGGCGCTCCGTGAGCTTGCGCTCGATGTAGAAGCACTCCGGCGCCTTGATGTCCTCGAGGTTGATGCCGCCGAGGGTCGGTTCCAGTGAGGCGATGATTTCGATCAGTTTGTCCGGATCACGTTCGGCCAGCTCGATGTCGAATACATCGATGCCGGCGAATTTCTTGAACAGGCAGCCCTTGCCTTCCATGACGGGCTTGGCGGCCAGCGGACCGATGTCCCCAAGTCCCAGTACGGCGGTGCCGTTGGTGATCACGCCGACGAGGTTCGAGCGGGAGGTGAAGTCCGCGGCCGTACGCGGGTCAGCCGCGATGTCCAGGCAGGGATAGGCAACGCCCGGCGAGTAGGCCAACGAGAGGTCGCGCTGGTTGGTCAGCGGCTTGGTCGGAGTGATCGAAATCTTGCCCGGGGTCGGCAGGCGGTGATAGTCGCGGGCGGCGTCGCGAAGCGCGGCTTCGGCGGGGGATAGTTTGTTGGGCATAGCGCACCATTTTGTGCCCCCGAGGCCCTGAACGCCAGAGGCGGGGCCGGTGGCAGTGGCGCATTGTCACGTTCTGCTGCATAGCTCTGTTGCTGCAGCTTCAAAGCAGATCGTAGATGAACCGCAGTTTCCCGATGCTGGTTGCGGACAGCACGAACGGATAGCCATCCGGCAGTCCCAGCCCGCGCGTCAGGTTGTTCAACATGTATGTCAGGGTGCCCCAGGCCTTGTTCAATGCATCGAAAGCGGGCAGCCGGCCGGCCGCCCAGGCACGGGTCGCAGCCGAAAGCGGATCATGGGCCTCGTCGGTTGTCAGGGACACCTGCATGTTCTGCGCGCTCTCCAGGGCGTCCACCATGTGCATCACATGCACCCAGGACTCCGCCCAGTCCTCCCACGGGTGCATGCTGGCGTAGGCACTGATGAAGTGTTCGGGCCAATCCTGCGGCGGGCCCTGGGTGTAATGGCGTTGCAGCGCACCGGCATAGTCCGCGCGTTCATCGCCGAACACCTGGCGAAATGCCTGCAGCCGGTCCTTGCGGTCCTTAATGAGGCGATCCCAGTAGTAATGCCCCAGCTCGTGGCGGAAATGCCCGAGCAGGGTGCGGTGCGGTTCATGCTGCCAGGTGCGCTGCTGTTCCCGGTAGACATCGTCCGCCTCGGCGATGTTCACCGTGATCACGCCGTTGTTGTGCCCGGTGAGCACCCGGGCCTGATCTGAACTGGACTCGGCCTGGTCCTGCATGAACCGGAACGACAGTTCCTCGAGCGGCAGTTGCAGCAGTAGCGAGGTGTAGAGCGCGCGGCGCTTGGCGGTTTCCAGCTTCGACCACGCCAGGAGGTTGCCCGGGGCCGACAGGTCCGGAATCACCCGGGTCAGCCGGCACGACCGGCACAGGGTTTGCGGGTCCTCGCCCGGCACGCACCAGTTGCAGATGTTGTTGCTGGAGTAGTTCTCGCACACCTTCAAGGCAGGGCCACCCGGCTCCTGCAGCGCGCGCATCTGCAGGGTCTCCGGGGAAAATGCCAGCTGCGCGCCGCAGTTCAGGCAGCTGGTGTTTTCAAAGAAGACACGGTTGCTGCAGTGGTTGCAATAGAAGGTCTTCATGACCGGACTCTAACAGTTGTATCCGCGGCGAGGTGTCAGACGGCGCTGACACGGTGTCGGCGGTTTCAGCCATCGCCGCGACGGTGCGTCATGTTCTTCAATGGGGGCAGGATTTGAAACCGGACCGGAGCACGACATGCTGCACTATGCCGTTGTCTTTCTGATCATCGCGCTGATAGCCGGTGTGCTCGGCTTCATAGGCATAGCAGGCGTTGCCGCCAGCATTGCCAAGATTCTGTTCATCATCTTCCTGGTGTTGTTCGTCGTCTCGCTGGTCATGGGCCGACGCGGCCCGCCGGCGTGACAAACTGGAGGTAAACGCACATGACTCAGCGAAGCAAAGCCAAGAGCCTGGCTCTTGATTGCCGTTTCGATCAGGCGCTGCGCCTGTTCCTGGCAGCTGCCGCGACAGCAGTGCTGGCCGCTGCGGCGGTCAATGCCAGAGCAGCAACCGCGGTCGCGACGGACGATCAGCCCACACCCCACAGTGACAGCCTCGGCGCTGCAGTCGGCGACACCGCCATCACGGCGAAGGTCAAAGCCAAGTATACCGGCGATGACCGGCTCAGGAAATCCGATGTGCATGTCACGACCACCAATGGCGTGGTGACCCTGACCGGTAAGGCGATGAATCCGGATGCCAAGGACGCCGCCGAGGAACTGGCCAAACAGGTCGATGGTGTCAAAAGCGTCGACGATCAGTTGACCACAGGCTCCGATGGCGATGTGCACCAGGTGGCCGCTGATGCCAGGAAAGTGGGGACGGACAGCTGGATCACCACCAAGGTGAAAGGCGAAATCCTCACCGACAGCCTGAGCAAGGGCTCCAAGGTGCACGTCAAGACCCGCAATGGCGTAGTCATGCTCACCGGTGCGCTGCCCAACCAGGATGCGATTGACCACGTCAAAGACGAGGCCGGCCGCATCCAGGGCGTCAAGAGTGTCGACGTCTCGGGCCTCAAGGTCGCAACCACCAGCGACTGAAGTCTCAAGGCTCCGCCCCGGCATTACCCCGGGGTGGAGTATCTGGAGGGGTTCCCTTTTGCTCCCCCCGTCAGCGGCCTAATTGTGGCAGCTGAAATTTGCGGCGGCCTCCGGGTCGCCGCTTCCTTTATATTGGGCGTGCTGCGGATAGGGACACAGCGGCCGGCTGCGGCCCGGATAGGCGTGACCTGTAGCGATTACCTGCGCTGGCGCCTGGCCCTGCTCCGCCCAGGCTACGATGGCGGACAGCATGTCGAACTGATCCAGCGTCGATTCACCGCCGCCGCAATGACTCATGCCCGGTACCAGAAACAGCCGGCTCCATTGCGAGACCGGCCCGGTGCCATTGGCGCTGTCGCGGCCCAGCTGTTCGTAGTAGCGCACTGTATCGAAGGCTGAGAACCACGGATCGCTGACGCCGTGGAAGAAAATCAGTTTGCCACCATGGGCGGTGAAGCCCGACAGGTTGGTCCAGGCATCGGTGTCGCCGGCCATTTCACGCGCATCGTGCGCCGCCGCTGCCAGTGCATCGACGTTCATGGTGGTGCCGGTGGGGGCGGGGCCCACGGGAATCAGGCCGCCGTTCAAGAGGCCCGGAATCCCCATGCCCTTGAAGGCAATGCCGGTGTCATAGGGGAAGGCGGTGTAGACCGGAATGTCCTTGGCGGTCTTGGGCCCCGCGAAGCCGGTCTTGATGGCCTCGACCTGCGCGGCGGACAGGCACTGGTCGGTCTTCTTGGCTGGGCACCGCAGCACCGCGGGGTCGAAGTGGCAGTCGTGCACATTGAAGATCATGCCGTCGCGGATGCCATCGAGCGCATCGCAGGCCTGGAGCAGCCCCTCGATCACGAGCTTGCGGTCGCTGTCGGACAGCGCCTGGCCGGTCATGGGGTGACCCTGCGCGTCCTTCGGCGCCACGGCGTTCAGCTGGGTGCTGATGAAGGCGGTCGCCAGGTTCGAGTAGTTGGTGCGCATGGCCGGGGCGCCCGCCACAATGCCGTCGAACTCATTCGGATAGCGCTGGGCGGCGATCATGGCTTCACGGCCACCGGTGGAGCAGCCCACGAAGTAGCTGTGGGCGGCGAAAGTGCCGTAATGCGCAGCCATCAGCGGTTTGGCGACCGCCATCACCTTGCCGATGTCCTGGTACAGAAAGTCGAGCAGCGCCTGCTGGTCCGCCATGAAGCTCGAATCGAACACGCTGCCTTCGTGACCGGAGTCACTGCTGACCACGGCAAAGCCGCGGGTGAGCGCGGGGGCATCCCCGGCCGCGGTGCCGCCCACCGGTGGCAGTACCGAGCCATTCAGGCCGCCGCCGCCCTGGTACAACAGCCGGCCGTTCCACTGCTCCGGCAGCGCGAGGGCGAAACGGATGCCATAGGGTTTGCCGTCAAGGCCGATGTGGGCGCCGATGGTCCCCTCGACCTGGCAGTGCGCCGGCGCCTGCACGGCAGGGGCGGGCATGCCGCCGGGCGGGGAGGTGATGGGGCCGGCGGGAATGAGTTCCGCCTTCTGGATGGTGACTCCCGGGCCGGCTGCGAACTTCGCCAGCTCCGGACAACTGCCGGCGGCATGGACTGCGGGACAGACGCCAGCCAGCACGGCCAGCACGGCCAGCACGGTGGCCGCGCGCCTCGCGTACTTGTGCATGATTCCCCCTGATGACGACGTTTGCATCATACGACGGGATGCCAGGGTTTTGTCTTATCGCCGCGAGTTCTTTTCCCGTCCGGCATAGGTGTGCTGGCTGCATTGCGCTGCTGTTGGCTTTGCAACTATTGTTGTTCATCGGCACTGCCGCGGCCCGGTATGGATGGCCATGTGGCGCGGCGCCCAAGGGGGTTCTTCTTCATGCACACTCATTTCCTGGCGCCGCTCGGCGCCGCTGTATTCACCGTGGCTGTCGCTCTGGCCGCCCCTGCACGGGCTGCCACCCCGGACCCGGCCGACCTGCCGCAGAACGCCGGCGAGTGGCCAGCCTATGGCCGCGACTGGAGCGAGCAGCGCTTCAGCCCGTTGACGCAGATCAACGCCGGTAACGCCAGCCGCCTGGGGCTGGCCTGGTTCGCCGACCTGGCTGAAAAGGGCGGCAGCTACGAAACCACCCCGCTGGTGGTGGACGGCCGCATTTTCGTCAGCACGCCGTGGAGCAAGGTGTACGCCTTTGATGCCAAGACGGGCAAGCGGCTGTGGAAGTACGACCCCAAGGTCCCGGGCACGTACGCTGTGAAGCTGTGCTGCGGCATCGTCAATCGCGGCGCCGGCTATTGGAAAGGCAAGGTGATCTGGGGCACCCTCGATGGCCGCCTGGTTGCCGTGGATGCCAAGAGCGGCAAGATGGCCTGGGAGACCCAGGTCACTGATCCTTCCCAGTGGCAGTCCATCACCGGTGCGCCGCGCATTGCCGACGGCCGCATTTTCATCGGCGAGGCCGGCTCCGAGTTCGAGCAGCGCGGCTATCTGTCCGCCTTCAATGCTGATACGGGCAAGCGGCTGTGGCGCTGGTTTGTAGTCCCCGGCGATCCGTCCAAGCCTTACGAGCAGCCTGAGCTCGCCATGGCCGCCAAGACCTGGGCACCCGATTTCTGGAAGACGGGCGGCGGCGGCACGCCCTGGGATGGCATTCTCTATGACCCGGCCACCGGCTATGTCCTGATCGGCACCGGCAACGGCGCCGACTGGCCGTCGGAGGTCCGCTCCCCCGGAGGCGGCGACAACCTCTTTACCGCGTCGATCGTGGCCGTCGACGCCAAGACCGGCAAGTACGTCTGGCACTACCAGGAGACGCCGTCGGAAAGCTTTGATTTCGACAGCACCGCGCAGCTGACCACCGCGGACCTGGTCATCAACGGCGAGCGACGTCATGTGGTGATGCACGCGCCGAAGAACGGAGTGTTCTACGTTCTGGATGCCAAGACCGGCCAGGCGCTGTCGGCGGATTTGTTCATCCCCTCGGCCAACTGGCTGACGGGCTTTGATGAGAACCTGCGCCCCATCCTCAATCCGGACGCCAACTACGGCAAGACCGGCAAGGGCTGGCAGCTGATCGGCTTCCAGTCCCATGTCTGGAATCCGATGGCTTTCAGCCCGCAGACGGGGTTCATGTACATCCCGACCAACTATGGCACCTTCGGCTATGTGGCCAAGGCCGGCGCCAAGATGGGCAACCAGATGCTGTCCATCGATATCACTGCCAAACCGCAGGGGGCGCCGCAGAAGATGCTCGACGGCCCGCGCTCCTATCTGGAGGCGTGGGACCCCGTGAAGCGCAAGGTCGCATGGACCCAGCCCGAGGGCACGGCCCGCGCCGGCGCGATGGCCACGGCCGGCAACCTGGTATTCCAGGGCAACACGCATAATTTCAACGCCTTCCGGGCCGACACCGGCGAAAAGGTCTGGTCGGTGGAAACGCAGGCGACCATCGCCGGCGGCCCGGCCAGCTATTCGATCGATGGCGTGCAGTACGTCGCCGTGGTGGCCGGCGGCGGTGGCGGGTTCGGCATCCCTGATGCTTACCACGCGCCCAACTACTCGCGCCTGCTGGTCTATAAGCTCGATGGCACGGTGCAGTTGCCCAAGCCGGAACCGTACACGCCGCCGACACTGAACCCGCCGCCGGAGTTCGGTACACCGGAGCAGGTGGCGCTGGGTGAAAAGCAGTACACCGAGCATTGCGCCGGTTGCCATGGCAATACCGCGCCCAATGGCCGTGCGGTGAGCAGCATGTTCCCGGACCTGCGGTACTCCGGTCAGCTGTGGACCCCGGATGGCTTCAACGCCGTCGTGCTCGGTGGGGCGCTGCAGCAGAACGGCATGGTGTCCTTCGCCAAGGACCTGACGCCTGCGGATGCAGAAGCGATCCGGGCTTACATGGTGCATCAGTCGACCCTGGCGAAGAACGCACCGCCACCGCCGGCCTTCGGTCCGGGTGGTCCCGGTGGTCCGCCGCCGGCAGCCGGCGCTGCGCCTTCGGCACCGGCCGCGCCGCCGCCGCCGGCCCTGCATCAGTAATCAAGCATCGACAACAACTAGAAGACTCGACCTCGAACTGGCCCGGCGCTCCTCTTGGGACGCCGGGCTTTCTTTTTCAGGACTTTACCTTTCTTTGTGACATTTCATTGCAGGTTGCGACTCTAATGATCACCCGTGTTCACCACTCTCCGGCGGTGCCAAGTGACCTGCATTCGCAACCGCAATTTCTGGCGGCTGGCTGTGCTTCTGGGACTGGCCCTGGGGTTGTCCGCCTGCGGCGGCACCAGCGCTGACAGCAGTTCCAGCAGCAGTTCCAGCAGTTCGAGCAGCTCAACGTCCGCGCCGAGCATCACGACCCAGCCTGCCTCGGTGTCTGCATCCGCCGGCAGCAGTGTGTCCTTCAGCGTGGTCGCCTCGGGCTCTTCACTCACCTACCAGTGGTACAAGGGCTCCACGGCGATTTCGGGTGCCACCAGTGCCACCTACTCGATTTCTTCGGTGTCATCCTCGGACGCCGGTTCCTACGACGTGACGGTGACCAACACCTATGGCTCCGTCACCAGCAACACGGTGACGCTCACCGTGCCGACGATGGCCTCCTGCGACACCACGTATGTTGATGGCATCCTCGCCGACATCAGCATCCTGGAGTCCGCGCTGGGCACCACGCTGACGGCGGATACGTTGTACAGCAGCAGCTCGTATACCACCGCGCAACTCAACGTCTACAAGACTGACTGGTCCAATCTGCCGCCCGGTGCCATCAGCTTCAGCCGCCCCGGCATCACGCTGTCGCAACTGAGCACCTCCACGCAGATCAACGCCTTTGATGCGCTGGTCGAGGCGGCGCTCAGCTCCGCAGGCTATACCGACTATGAAGGCGTGCTGGCCGCGGATGACTACCTGGGCTATACCGAGAATGCCAATGGCTATGGCGCGGACCTCGCCCACGTGGCCCTGGTGGGTACGCCATCGGCCAGCGGACTGTGGACCTTGATGCTCGGAGGACATCACCATGAGTTCTCGCTGACCTTCTACCAGGGGTGTGTCTATCCGACGCCGCATCATATCGGTGTCGAGCCGCGCACTTCCTTCACCGCCAACAACCACTACACCTCGACCTACGGTACCGCGGTTTACGCCTCCGGTACCTACCAGGTACTGAACTCCAAGGCGCAGGCGATGGTGTCCATATTCAGTGGCATGAGCAGCGCCGAGTTGCAAAGCGCCTTCCTGTCCGGCCAGACCTTTTCCGACATGCTGATCGGCCCGGTGGAGGCGAACACCGGCAGTTATGCAAACGTGACCACCAAGTTCGATGCCATCGCCAACAGCAGCGACCGCGGCATCCTGGTGTCTTCGCTTTCGAGCAGCGAACAGGCATTGGTCACGGCTGCCATCGAGCAGTTCCTGAACGACTACGACAGCACCACGGCAGCAAGGCTGCTGTCGGACTACGAGGCCGGGTACGCGACTACCTATGTGGCCTGGGCGAATGCCGCCGGCACCTACAGCAGCTCAGGGCCTGACATCACCGCCTCGGAAACCTACATGCGCATCGACGGTCCGCGGGTGTGGATCGAAATCGTCTGCCAGGCCGGTATCGTGATCCAGGGCCAGACCCACTATCACATGATGTTCCGCGACAAGACCTACGACTACTACAACCAGCTGGGCGACTGATGCGCGCCGCGGTACGCCTGCTGACAATCACGCTATTGTCGTGGCTGGCCCTGGCAGGCCCCGCATCAGCACACGACGTGCCACCTGGCATCGTGATGCTGGATGTCGGCCACGGCAGTGTCGATGCGGAACTGCTGTTGCCGTTCAACGAGTTGGCCGCCGCCGCCGGACTTCCCGTCGGAGATGGGTCCGTGGCGGCCTGGGTCGACGTGCACCGGCCGCAGCTTCGGGACTACGTCATTTCGCACCTGGGCGTTCGCGACCGCGAGGGCACCCCCTGGCAGGTGAATGTCGAGGACCTTGAAGCGCAGCGCACGGATAACCCGAACTGGGTCAGCAACGACTGGATCGCCGTCCGGACGCGGTTCGTACCCCCCGGTGCAGATGCAACCGTGGCCTTCATTTTCGATGACACGCTGATCGTGCATCGGGTGGTCTCGCACAACGAACTGGTCTACGTGCGGCGCGACCTGCGCAACGGGCTGCTGGGCGATCATCCTATGCCGATCGGGATGGTGGGGCTGGGACGCCCGCATCTGGCCGTTGATGGTTCCGGCGGCAGCTGGTGGCGGGGATTCGAACATCTCGTCCGTCTGGGCATGGATCATATCGCCACCGGGCCCGATCACCTGTTGTTCCTGCTGACGTTGTTGCTGCCGGCGCCACAGCTGCCGCTGGCGGGAGCCTCGTTCCTGGGTCACTGGCTGCGCAGGCGCAGCGTGGCGGGCAGTCTCTGGGAGGCTGCGCGTACGGTCAGCGGCTTCACGCTGGGTCATTCCCTGACCCTGGCGCTTGCTGCGTGTGGCGCAGTTGAAATCAATACCCGCCTGATCGAGGTGTTGATCGCCGTGTCGATCCTGGTGTCCGGGCTGAATGCGGTGCGGCCATTGTTTTGCGGCCGGGTAGTGTTGATCGCGGCAGGCTTCGGTCTGGTGCATGGACTTGCATTTGCCGAAACCCTGTCGGGACTGAATTTCGACGGCTGGACCCTGGTGCTGTCGGTGCTGGGATTCAATCTCGGCATCGAGGCCATGCAGCTGCTGGTGATTGCAGGCTCGCTGCCGTTGCTGGTGCTGCTGGCGCGGCTGCCCGGCTATGGTGTGTTGCGGATGCTCGGCGCATTGTTTGCCATGGCATGCGCCTGCGGCTGGATTCTCGAGCGCGCAGCGAATCTGCATAACCCCCTGGAGCCCGTGGTTGATTTTCTGACGGCACCGCCGCAGGTCGCGGTGATCGCTGTATGCGCAGCAAGTGCGCTGTCATGCGCATATCTGTGGTGCCGCAGTCGCGGATTTGTAGCGTTGTGTTATCTACGCCGCGGTGGCTTGACAACCGCATCTGTCAAGCCTGCGGCTCATCATTGAACACAAGTGCCGCATCGCGTGTTGCGGCGTAACAATTGTGTTTGTGCTGGCTGCGGCCCCCTCGCAGTTGCTCTTTTCGGTCCCGGCATGTCACTCTTTACTGCACAGACAGTGTTTCCGGGGTCAATCTATCGTGTACGTCAACAAAAACCTGATCGGTTTCGGGGCGGCTGCCGTTGCAGCCGTACTGAGCGTCGCGGCCTGGGGTCAGAGCAAGCCGCAGCCGCCCATACTACCGGTGGAGACCAGCGATGTCGCGGTCCTGCCTCCCTCCGGACCGCATCGGGTTTTTGTTGAAAGCCAGATTCCGGATACCTACACCACTGCCGGGGCTGACGTCATCGACGGTGACAGCGGCAAGATCATCGGTCAGGTTCCGGTGTGCTGTCAGGGCCTGATCGCGGTCTCGCACAACGCGGACCGCATCTATGTGGTGGAAACCTTCTACAGCCACTACAACCGCGGCAAGCGCGAAGACGTGCTCAGCATCTACGACGGCCGCTCCCTGAGCCTGCTGAAGGAAATCACGATTCCGGAGCGCATGCTCGCCGGCTATCTGCCCTCGCTGCTGGATACCAGTCTCGATGGCAAGCTGGCCTATGTGCAGGGCGGTGCCGGCATGTTCGTGGTGGACCTCGACCAGGGCAAGCTGGCGACCACCGTGGCCATGCCGGGGTGTACGTCCACATTCCCATCGGGCAACCGGGACTTCGGCATCGTGTGTGGCGATGGCACCGTCGGGAATGTGCGAGTGCCGGAAGTGGGCGATGCCAAGGCTGTGTTCAGCAAGCCCTTTTTTGATGCCGAGCATGATCCGCTGTTTGCCGAAGTCGGCAACGACCGTGCCACCGGCGAGGCCTGGTTCATCACCTTCACCGGCAAGGTATGGCCGGTGAGGTTCGGTGCGGACGGCTCGGCGCCGCAAATCGGCACCTCCTGGTCCTTGAATGAGGCGGCCGGCCAGCCTGCTGCCGGCACCGGTCCGCAGGAGCTCGCCTGGCGTCCCGGCGCCTACGGCAAGGTCATGGTCTATCACCACGCCAGCCACCAACT
The DNA here is from genome assembly GCA_034768845.1 of Heliamphora exappendiculata. Taxonomy (NCBI): domain Eukaryota; kingdom Viridiplantae; phylum Streptophyta; class Magnoliopsida; order Ericales; family Sarraceniaceae; genus Heliamphora; species Heliamphora exappendiculata. Next base: position 2,790 of record JAOTRH010134190.1, on the reverse strand, counting down.
GTTCGTGCTGATGCACCAGGGCCATTACTACTCGCACAAGGAAGCCGGTAGCGAGGTGTGGGTGCTCGACGTCCGCACGCACAAGCTCGTGAAGCGCATTGCGCTGCTGCATCCTTCGGCAACGGTTGCGGTGTCACAGGATGAACACCCGCAGCTCTACACCCTGAGCACCACGCCGCACGCATTCATGGTCTATGACGTCGACACCGGCAAGCTGCTGCACAGGCGCAAGGAAGGCGGCTCGCTCATGTTGACCACGGGCAATTGAACGGGCTGCCTGGCGCGGCCTCCGCGGCAATGCACATGAGCCTCGATCCCTCCATCCCCATGGCATGCCGGGTCCTGAGCGCGTTGGTGTTCGCGGCCGCTGCGTCGGGCAAGCTGCGTCACTACACCGAGTTCACGGGCGTGGTTGGCAATTACCGTGTGCTGCCAGAAGCGCTGGTGACAATCGCAGCGCCGTTGCTGATCGGGTTGGAGCTCGCGGTGACAGTGTCGCTGATTGTGGGTATTTGGATGGCAGCTGGTGCGGTGCTGGGTTGCGCATTGCTGGCAGTGTTTGCGCTCGCGATGGGCATCAACATCGCCCGTGGCCGGCGGCAGATCGATTGTGGCTGCTTTCGCCCGGCACTGAGGCAGCACCTGCGTCCTGCCCTGCTGGTGCGTAATGCTTTGCTGTTTGGCGCGCTGGCGCTGGTGGCCCTCGCAGGCAGCTCCGGCGTGTTCCAGCGCGTCACGCTGCTGCAGGTTGTCGATGGGGCTGGCGCGGGGCTGGCCCTGTTCCTTGTCTATCTGGTGGCCAATGAGCTTTTGGCGTTGCAGGAAGCCGCCGAGGCCTTCCGCAAGAGGTTTGCATGATGCTGCTCGTATCCCAGGCGTTGTTGTGGATCGTCATCGCGGTGCTGGCCGTGGCGGTGCTGGCATTGGCCCGCCAGATCGGGGTGCTGCATGAGCGCATCGCCCCTGTGGGCGCGCTTACGCTGAAGAGCGGACCCCAGCCCGGGGAGGCCGCGCCGCGGTTGACCGCGCGCACCCTGGCCGGCAGCAGCCTGGATGTCGGTGGCGCGCAGCCGGCCGGGCATCTGCAGCTGCTGCTGTTTGTTGCCGCCACCTGCCCGGTGTGCAAGGTGCTGCTGCCCACAGCCAAGGTTTTTGCCGACACCGAAGGCCTGGACCTGGTCCTCGTCGGCGATGGCGAGGCCCTGGAGCTCACCGACATGGCGCGGCGTTTCCAGCTCGATCCGGCGCATTTCATCAACGCTCCTGAGGTCGGTCTTGCCTATCAGGTGGGCAAGCTGCCGTACGCGGTGCTGATCAGTGAGATCGGCGTCATCGTGGCCCAGGGCCTGGTGAACAGCCGCGAGCATCTCGAAAGCCTGGTGGTTTCACACGAGACCGGCGTGAAGTCCGTGCAGGAGTACCTGCGCAGCCGCCGTTCCGCCCCGCTCAACCCGCACTCGCATTGAATCTGACGCAAAGAGCGCATCATGAACCCAAACCGCACTGCTGATACTGCCGCCACGCTGGCCGAGCGCCTGTCCCGCCGCCTGGCACGCCATACCTCCCGCCGCAGCCTGCTGACGCGCCTGGGTGCGGCGCTGGTCGCAGCACCCGTGCTGCCGCTCTTGCCGGTGACCCGGGCGGAAGCAGAGGATCAGGCTGCGGCGGCCAAGCCTGTCCGGGAGCTCTCCGACTTCGAAAAGAAGTCACAGTCCAAGGATCCGACCAAGTGTAACTACTGGCGCCATTGCGCCATCGACGGCGCCGTCTGCGGCGCCTGTGGCGGTGGCATTCACACCTGTCCGCCCGGATCGCAGCCGGCGCTCACCTCCTGGATCGGCACCTGCCTGAATCCCGATGACGGCCGCTACTACCTGGTCGCCTACCGCGAACTGCACTCGCTGGAGTTCTGCGCGCTGGCCTTGGGCAACGTCTACGGGCCGCGGCAGAACCCGCACGGCGAGGCCGGCGTGGTCGCCATCTTCGCCGACCGGATCCTGCGCGGCGAGCCGGTCACCATCTTCGGCGACGGGGAGCAGACGCGGGACTACGTCTTCGTCGACGACGTCGTCGACGCGTTCGTGCGCGGCGCCACCCGCGGCGGCGGGCTCGTGTGCAACATCGGCACGGGCAAAGAGACATCCGTGAACGATCTCGTCCGGGCCATGTCGTCGCTGTCAGGGACCGGAGTGCAGTCCGTCCTGGCGCCCCTGCGCCCCGGCGAGCTGCTGCGCTCGAGCCTGGACGTGGAGCGGGCGGCTATTCAGCTTGGGTGGCGCTCCTGGACGGGGCTGGAGGACGGGGTGCGCGCCGTGCTCGACTACGTGCGGGCCAACCTCGACTGACCTCAGCGGAAGAGGTCCTCTTCCGGAGGTCTGATCACCTCGGCGCGCACGGAGGCGGGACGGAGCCAGGACGACGGCACGCCACGGACGACGGCCACCGGCACACCGCGGTCCTTGTGCATGACGAGTTCCGCTGCGGACGCCAGCTCGTCTGCCACGCAGATCTCGGTGGCGACCAGTTCGCGCCCCCCGGCGTCGACGGTCCCCTTGAGGTCCACCACGGCCGCGATCCCGGCGCAACCGATGGCCACGTCGGTCACGCCCCGCCGCCACGCCCGACCGAAGGTGTCGGACACGATCACGCCGATGGAGACACCCAGGACGTTCTCCAGGCCGGCCCGGATGCGCCGGGCGGAGCGGTCCGAGTCCTCGGGGAGCAGGGCCGCCGTGCCGTCGGCGACGTTGGACAGATCGATACCGGCGTTGGCGCAGATGAAGCCGTGAC
>JAOTRH010134179.1:0-14120 GCA_034768845.1 Heliamphora exappendiculata | reverse complement strand
CCCTCTCTACAAAATAAAGGCATCAGCTTTTGTCCATGCAGTTGTAGAGATAAAACTCAATCGACAGTTAGCACCAAAATCAATTTACTTGTGTGTGCTCCATCTTCTTATTTGGGTTCGTTCAAACAGTTAAGTACATACCATATTATTGAACCATGGTTTTGATATGTTGATAGAGCTGATGGTATTAATGCCTATTGTGTTGGAAGCATGGGTCTATATGATCTTTGAGATTATAATGAATTTGGAGCACTTGTTCGACGGCCACCATTACGTCTAAGACCTTCAATCGTTTGTGAGATATTTGGGGCTGATAAAAGATCAAGGAGAAATAGGAGGCAACTATTTGATTCGTATAAAAACTTCTCGTCTCAAATTCTGTAAGGCTTGGGGATAGGAGGCAACTGTTTGATTCGTATAAAAACTTCTCGTCTCAAATTCTATACGGCTTGGGGATGTTGAACTTGGTTAGTTGTCTTAGATAGTGATAACAGAAGCTACCCTTACCCATCATAGGGATATCTTGATTACAAAACTATACAGAACTACAAGGGGAGGCCACATAGGTTCACCTACCCTTACGGCCTTACCTAGATATATGATTTTGCTAAGTTTGAATTGTTCATAAGATCCGTTGTTTGTAGTGCTTTCCTATAATCATTCTGTATAATTTCAAGTTTGCAATTGTTATCTTTTCTAAATATCACAACAAGTGATAACTTAATCGTGACATTAATAGTGCCAAATGTCTCTTTTGAGAGTTTGAGAATTTAGAAATTGGAATCACTAGTAAATTACCCGTGTCTGTAGGCACTTTGTAACATAAAATCAATTAAGTATAATTCTTTTGATTCTTTGTTGTGGAGAAACTGACCTAGCTTGTTTTGTACCTTATTTGAGGGGTCACATGCCTGCACTTGTAGATCCACTCCTTTGAGAATAAATTACTAGTATCCATTAACCATATTGTCCCCAGAGTGAATTCTAAGCTAATCTACCTCTTTTCACCAAATCTTTTGGACAACATTTTTTGCTCTTTCAGAACAATAGGGAGACAAACGGGGAGGTTTTAGGATGGCACAATTGGGACTCCAACTTTCCTCTATTGGACTCCTTTGAAATCCCGAGGAGTTTTTGTATGCACGTTGTGTCTGCACACCCTTGCATACTTTGGCACTCTTCAAATAATGATTTTTGAGAGCTTTAGGATCTTAATTTGACCTATCAGCTGCATTAGGCAACTAACTTGAATTGCTACCCATTCTCTGCGTCTGATACTTTTAGCGGTGGTGTTGGTGGTGTCACTGCCATTGTCATCGTCTATATTATTTACTATTTTGAAATTATTACTATTTTGAATAATCTCAAGTCTAAAGAAGATATAAATTTTAGCTCTCTGTTACTATAGGCAACAACCAGGACCTTGGCCACAAACCCCACCACCGCAGCAGAGAACTGGGTAACGGTGCATATGGGTTGATTTAGTTCTGTTCCGTACTAAATTTTCGACCGAATCAATTTTTATCGGTTCTAATATTTTAGAACCAGAATCAACCCAATTATATTGTAGAACCAAACCAGACTAATAAAAATCGGATTGATTCGATTTGGAATCACGGTTCCATGAATTTTAAAAATTACTTTGCGCGCATAAAAAAAGTCACTATGTATAAGTTTTAAAATTTTTAAATGAATAATAAATAAAAGGTAAGACTCATACATTATAATAAAAATATGAAATAAAAGTTTGAATAATTATTTTGCAATCTATTTAGTAAAAGAAATGACATATATCTAATAAAAAAATTCATAAAAATAAATTACATATAACAAATAAATAACAATTAATAATAATTATCTAATCTAATGACTATTTTTTTGTAATTTGTAAAGTTAAATTTTTTTTATTTTTTCTATATGAATCTCACAATAGTTGTATATGTAATCTAATTGTTAATATTTTTTATTTCTTTATATATATATTCGATTTTCAGGTTGATTCGGGTTAATCCCAGACTAACCCAAGAACCGAACCAATATTATCGACTTGCTTTTTTTAAAATGTAGGACCAAACCAATTACTTGTAAAAATCGAATTAACCCAACCCATAGAGATCGAATTGATTCAATTTTTGAATTTTTTGAGTTTCTCTTGTGCACCTCTAGAACTGGGAGGCGTGGTGGCGGAGGCGAATCCAGTAGTGGAAGGCGTGGCGATGACAGTGGATGTGGACGAAACTGGTATAACCCATATTAATTTACTGTATTGCTCGTGGATGCAATCGCCACAAGAAAGATAATAAGGTCGGGATCATGTTCAGTTTCTTTTATTTCACTTCCAAAGCAGTATATCTTGGTTGCCAGACCTTAAAGACTAATTTTTGTAAAGTGTCCACATTTCTTGGTCACCATACCATGTTTTGGAGCTTGTTTGTAATGGGTATCACGTTAACCACGACTCGTGCAATTTAGTGTCGTGGCATTTGGGTGATGGTGATATGCTTATTTGTTATTTGGATCATCCCCTTCTATTAATCGTCTAACATGTGTTGCTTCTAATTTGAATTTTGACTTGGAGGCGTTCAATCATAATTTAAATGACATTTTTACATTAAGTTGTCGGTAAATCATTTACCATGACATTTTTATACGAAAGTTTGTTGTTAAATCATGGTATTACCAGGACATTTTCATACGAAAGTTTTGTTGGAACTAAAATTCTAGAAATACAACAATTTGTCGAATTAAAGCAGTAATAAATATTTCTGAAGAATCTGTTTGAATTACAGAATAAAACAACAGATAAAATATTCTAATTAATACTGTTTAGAAACAGAAACGTTTTTTTTTTGGAAAAACATAAACAGAAATGTTTTATCGAAAAAATGAAATAAAACCAGAAACCGAAATATTTTCAAAAAACAGAAACAGTAAATAGAATATGTTTAATAAAAAACAAAACTAAAACTGTAAACTGGAATAATGTGTTAAATCACTGATATAATAAACAGTAAACTAATATAACGAAACTGTAAACTATATCGAACAGAAGTAAGCAGAACAGAACCGAAAAAAATGTAAGCTTACATAACAGAAATTGGGATCGAGTTCAATGTTCGACGGTGTCTCCTTAAGACAGAATACGTCCGCGCCTCGGTGCTTGTGGTGGATTAAACGTCTGCCTCCAAAATAAAATGATCCACGTGTGCAGTAGAAGCACACAACAAACTGGACACACAAAGAATTTTGGTGTGTTGAACTTTCTCGGGAAAACTTGAAAATGAAAATACAAAGGAAGGTAGTAGAGCTTTGGCAATGGGGAGTTTCGAAAACTTAATTCTTGAATCAGTCTGGACCTGCCTATATATATAGGCATTAATAGCGACTATTCACCTTAACCGAATGGATACAGACACCGGTTCGGCCTGGCGGTTGGATAGCCCAACAAGCACGAGCCGGTTCGAAAATGCTCCAACGGATTCGAACCCTCCAACGATTCGAATTTGGTTTATAACGGTAACTGAAAGAATTTAAAATTCAAATAAATTAAAATTTTAAATTCAAAATTTTAATAAATAAAATTTTCGCAAAAAGACAAGAGTTGACCCACAACCCACAGCCTATGGACAACGGACTTGATCCCGAGCCCGGTACGACCGGCTGGACGGGTGGGCAGCGGCGGCGGTGCGCGCGTGTGGGGTTTGGGTCGAATCCATAGTTGGGTAGGTCCTCCCCCATTTACAAAACTGAGTACCCCCAAGGAGCACACCCCTTAGGCTCAACTTGGCTTATATAAGCCACTTACACAAGTTTCTTCCACCAAATGTGGGATGAGAAACCCTTTTATACTTGCTTGGACATTCACCATTTTCTCTCCCAAGCAATGTGGAATAAATGTAAGTTACCATTATTTGCCAACTTCAATGGCTCACTTTTGGAGTCAATTTTTTATTCACCAATTAATGATTTTGAATACCACAAAATTCATGATTACTCTACTCATTGAGATAAACGAATTAGAATTTGGAATCATAAAAAAAGATTAATCCAACACAAAGATAATTAGCTTCAAAGTTAGCTAAAAACTATGTTCTAATTTTTATTCCAAACCCATTTCCAACAATCCCCCACATGAATGGAATTTGACGGAAAAGAAAATGCAACAAGATACAGACACTAAGAAAGTTCAATAAGAAAAATTCTGCATAGGATAGATAACTGTTGGTTTTGAACCTTCTCTTATGAAAAATTATCAGACTTATTGGCTAATCAATGAATGCGATGCCTTGAACTGTTCAGCCATTTGTGTAAGCCAAGACGATAGAGTTCACACAGAATTTTTTTAAACACAGCTAGGTTCTCACGGTTGTGCCCATTTTAGCCTTGGACAAATCCTGATTTTATGAGTGCTGTTAGAGAATGTAGACTTAGCATTCTCACAGAAGTGGCCCCTTCTCACTCATATAGGTGATTCTTATTAAAAGTATCCTGCTATACCCCACTTGAATTTCAAGGTATAAGAACCATTAAAAGCATAACTTAACCTAATAACGCTACAGGTATCACTGTACTATCATAGTAATAGGTAGGAGATTTTATCTCCACAGTGATGGCACTGAGCACACACAATTCGATTGTCCCTTTGAACATAGATCTTGGGATCTCCAGTCAGCTAGGTTGGGTTGCCATTGAGGTGACTCTTAATTCATAGGCTGTAAGCCCATTTTCCTCGATAAACGACTAACTTGCTCTACGCTTAAGCCTTTAGTTAATGGATCCGCTATATTGTCTGTAGACTTTATATATTCAATGAAAATTATTTCACTCGAGAGCAACTGTTTCATGGTATTGTGCTTGCGATGTATATGTCTAGACTTAGCATTATAGATATTATTCTGTGCCTTAGCCATTGTTGATTGACAGTCGCAATGTATGCAGATGGCTGTCACAGGTTTAGGCCACATAAGGATGTCTTCTAAAAATTGACGGAGCCACTCTGCTTCCTTTCCAGCTTTGTCTAAAGCTATGAATTCAAACTCTATTGTGGACCTCGCTATACACGTCTATTTAGACAATTTCCATGACACAGCTGCTCCACCCAAAGTGAATACATATCTACTTATGAATTTTGAGTCTTTAGTATCAGATATCCAATTAACATCACTGTATTCTTCCAGTACCGCTGGATATCTAGTGTAGTACAATCCATAATTTTGGGTGTATCTCAAATATCTTAGTACCCTTATGATTGCCTGCCAATGGTCAGTCCCAGGATTACTAGTATATTTGCTCAATTTGCTCACAGCATATGCCAAGTCGGGTCTCGTACAATTCATTAAGTATATGAGACTCCCAATGATACATGAATATTCCAATTGTGATATGCATTTATCTGTATTCTTAGACAAATGTAGATTTATATCTACAGGTGACCTTGCAATACGGGTATCACCTTTATCAAATTTGTCAAGAATTTTTTCAACGTAATGGAACTGAGATAAGGCATATCCATGAGATATTTTAATAATTTTCATCCATAATATAACATCTGATATTCCCATATCTTTCATGTTAAATCTCTTATTCAACATATTCTCGGTAGTTTTAATTATAAAATTTTTACTACCCAAGATTAGTATATCATCGATATACAAACAAACAATGACATAACATTTGTCAGTGTCTTTCACATAGACACATTTGTCACACTCATTTATTTTGAAACCATTTGATAGCATTACACTATTAAATTTTTCATGCCATTGTTTAGGTACTTGTTTTAACCCGTAAAGGGACTTAACAAGTTTACAAATCTTCTTCTCCTGTCCTGAATCAACCATGAATCACAAAAGAAGACTCAAGCATTTAAGCAGAAGATGTAGAAATTTTATTAATAGTTTTAGGAACAACTGTGAGTACATTCAGTTTAAACAAGCCGTCTGACAAATACCCTTTCCCAACAAACATTTCCTCTTTCGTCAGTACAAACTTGTCAGATACAAAGACTAGCTTGAACTCATTTTTGCTCAACAAAGATCTTGACACTAAATTCTTTCGAATTTCTAGCATATGCGGGACATTGGTGAGGGTCAGCTTCTTTCCGGAGGTCATCTTCAGCACAGCCTTTCCCTGTCCTTCCACCTTTGTAGTAGAAGAGTTCCCCATAAACAGTTGTTCTCCACATGTCACTGCTTGATAAGTGGTGAACATTTTCTAATATGCACACACATGTCGGGTTGCACCGGTATCCACCTACCACTCTCTTGAGTTGGATCTAACCATGTTGACCTCGGACACCACTGCTGTCAGGTTCATCTCATACACATCAGATGAGAGATTTTCTATTTCAGCAGCATTGGCCTGAGATTGCTTCTGCCTTTTTTGAGGCACGTCCTTGGTCTTTGCAGCTTCGGCAATCCTTAGCCCGGTGGCCTGGCTTGTCACACACAAAGCATCTGCCTTTGAACTTTTTAGAATTACCACTCTTAGCCTTTTGGTTGTGATTCTTTCACTTCTTTCCTTTCTGGGCTTGTTCCACCACATTGGCTTTCGCCTTGAACTGGAACCCCTGTGACCATTTTTTCTCGGCGGTCTAGTTATCCTCCTCTATCCTGAGTCTAACAATCATATCTTCAAGCTTCATTTCTTTTCGCCTGTGCTTTAGATAGTTCTTGAAATTCCTCCAAGATGGTGATAGCTTTTCAATAATAGCAGCCACTTGGAAGGACTCACTCAGTGTCATGCCCTCGACATGAATCTCACACAGAATTAGTTGAAGCTCTTGGACCTGCCTAATGACGGTCTTCGAATCCACCATAAAAAACTCAATGAATCTGCCGATGATAAAATTCTTCATCCCGGCATCTTCCGTCTTGTATTTCTTGTCAAGTGAATCCCACAATTGTTTCGCCGTTTTCAGCGGACTATACACGTTATACAACGTGTTGTCCAACCCGTTCAGGATATAGTTGCGGCATAAAAAGTCAGCATGCTGCCATGCATCGACTGCAGCCACAACCTGCCTGTCACCCTCGTTCTTAGACAACGAAAGAGCATCATCTTAAAGGAACCGCAACAGATTCAGCGTCGTCGGGTAAAACAATATCTTTTGCTGCCACCTCTTAAAATCTATCCCATTGAATGTTTCTGGTTTCTCCCCGTGGGTCACAGGAACCGTAGCAAAAATTGGGGCCAGAACAGAAGCCAGAATCGGGACTGGAACAGAAGCCACCACAGGGGCAAAGTAGTAGGGGTAGGGTCCATCTTGTTGTCGATTTCGATTGCCATAATTGCAAAAGCCGAAGTAACACCGAAACTGAATCCAATAACAGTTTATTAAAATAGTAATTTAAAACTACAACAGATGTACGTATTCAATAAAGCAAAGTTTATAAAACTTTACAACAGTAAATTAAATACTATATCTCAAATTAAATAGTAAAATTAAAGTACAGCAATAATACTTTAATTAAAATATGAATTCCAAAATTTAGAAAAAAAAATTAAAAGGATATTCTGTCTTAAGATTGTTGGAACTAAAATTCTGAAAATACAACAATTTGTTGAATTAAAGCAGTAATAAATATTTCTGAATAATCTGTTTTAATTATAGAATAAAACAACAGATAAAATATTCTAATTATTATTGTTTAGAAACAGAAACATTTTTTTTTTCGAAAAAACAAAAACAAAAATGTTTTATCGGAAAAATAAAATAAAATCAGAAACGGAAATATTTTCAAAAAACAGAAACAATAAATAGAATATGTTTAATGAAAAACAAAACTAAAACTGTAAACTGAAACAATATGTTAAATCACTGATATAATAAACAGTAAACTGATATAACGAAACTATAAACTATATCGAACAGAAGTAAGCAGAACATAACCGGAAAAAAAATGCAAGCTTACAGAGCAGAAATTGGAATCGAGTCCAACGTTCAACGGTGTCTTCTTAAAACAGAATACGTCCCCGCCTCGGTGCTTGCAATGGATTAGACGTCTGCTTTCAGGATAAAACGATTCATATGTGCAGTAGAAGCACAACAAACTGCACACACAGCGAACTTCGGTGTGTTGAACTTTATCAGAAAAACTCGTAAATGAAAATGCAGAGGAAAGTAGTAGAGCTTCGGCAATGGGGAGTTTCGAAAACTTAATTCTTAAATGGGTCTGGACCTGCCTATATATATAGGCATTAATGGCAACTGTTCGCCTTAACCGAACGGATACAGACACTAGTTCAGCCTGGCGGTTTGACTGCCCAACAGGCACGAACCAGTTCAGAAATGCTCCAACGGATTCGAACCCTCCAACGATTCAAATTTGATTTATAACGGTAACTAAAAGAATTTAAAATTTAAATAAATTAAAATTTTAAATTCAAAATTTAAATAAATAAAATTTTTGCAAAAAAATAAGGGTCGACCCACAACCCACAACCCTCGGACCACGGACCCAGACTTCTACCGGCTCAGCGCGGCCGGTCGGACAGGCGGGTGGGGCTTGGATCGAACCCACCATTGGGTAGGTCTTCCCCCGTCCACAAAATAGGGTACCCCCAAGGGGCACACCACTTAGGCTCAACTTGACTTATATAAGCCACTTACCCAAGTTTCTCCCAACTAATGTGGGATGGAAACCCTTTTATACTTACTTGGACATCTACCATTTTTTCTCCAAAGCAATGTGGGATAGATGTAAGTTACCATTATTTTGCCAATTTCAATAGCTCACTTTTGGAGTCAATTTCTCATTTACTCATTAATGATTTTGAATAGCACAAAATTCATAATTACTCTATTCATGGAGATAAACAAATTAAAACTTGAAATCATTAAAAAAAAATTAATCCAACATAAAAATAATTAGCTTCAAAGTTAGCTAAAAATCATGTTCTAATTTTTATTCAAAACTCATTTTCCAACAAGTTTGTTGGCAAACCATTTACCATTGACAAATTGATCTGCTTAACCATTTTTCAACTTTTAAGGCAACCCTAGAAGTTCAAATGAAGGATTCTCTAGGTGGCATTTGTAAGGTTTACTCATCACATGTTCATGCATGTGTTTTACTATAGAAAAATAAATCTACATATCCTCATCACATGTTCACTGTATGAGGATGGTATTTCAAGGATGAAACCCCTTAAAATTGAAGATGTGTTCATGAATGGGGTATGTCTTCTTTTTCATTCTTTGACTGTATCAGGTGAAAACATTGCAAAAGGGAAACTGAAAGGAGGGGTATTTTAAAAAGTGTAGTTGGTAAATCGGTACAAATCGATCCAAACCCTATGGTGGGTTTAGTTTAGTTTATTTTTTTTACGGTTTAATTCTAGTTTTAGATTATTAAGAAATTGTTTATAATGGTTTGATTTTGGGATTAAGGAAATCAAACTGAATCAATTGATTAATTTCATTGTATTTATATTCTATTAGGTATTGTGAATAAAATTTTTAAAATATTAATTATTTTCTCTTTTCTTTTTTATTTTTTGTTTTATACTTTAGTTCTTTTGTTTTTTCATGAATTGTAATATCATATAATTCAGGAATAAACACCGAATTTTAATTTAAAGGGAGTGAATTGTTCAACAAGTAATTAAAAAGTAGATATTAAATTGTTAAAAAAATCATAAAAATGCGAACTTATATAATCTTAATGTATTTTTAACTAATATTACTATAATTGTAAAATTTTTTTTTAAAATTTATGGAGGCAATCGCCCTCATCCGCTCTTTTGGGTCCGTCTATGATATAATTTATAGACTATTATAAATTAATAAAAATAATAATATTTTAAAGGAATAAAACATAATGCATAGGTTATAAATATAATATTTTTTGTAATTTTTTAAGTATTAAAACAAAGATAAATTTCTTCACGTAGGATCCGTAAAAGTAATTTTTATAGAAACCCGGTTCTATTTTTTTTATTCATAAAAAAATGAAGTGTTTCTCTTTAGCCTCATCACGAAATGGAATAGGAATCATCAAGCCAAGAGTTAGAACTGTTTGTCATTCTAAAAATATAAACTAATTTCTTTACTTCTTTTTTTAATCATAAAGTCTATTTTATATTTCTAATACTATTTTTTTTAATAAAATAATTATAATATTCTTAATTTAAAAATTAATTTTACTCATAAAAATTAAAAAAATCGTGTTAATATTCCAAATATTACAACTTAAAAATTAAAAATAAAGGCCTATTAGATATTTAAATAAAAACAAAAAAAATTATCATAAAATGTTATCTCAGCTAATATATTCTTCTTCTTTCTCTTTTTTTTATATTTAAAAAAATTACTTTAAAAACTAATTTTTAAGACATTCCAAACATAATATTTGTGGATTAAATTTTGGGGCCCAATTGAAAAGTTTAAAACTTCCTTAAGAGAGTTTTTTTTTTTTTTTTTTCCAACTTTCTTTCTCCCCCACTAGACGACAAAATAAGAAATGAAAACAAGATATCACATTTTCGCTTTTCCCGTCGTATTGGCATTTATTACTCCAAATAGGTTCCAAAGATTTTTCGTAGGTAGACGTTAGTCCTAAGAATTCTCATTATAAGAATTCTCTTTTAAAATTATTTATTTATATAAAATTCATATTACACATAAAGATGATATTTGACATTATTAAAATTAATTATTTATAAATAATAATTAAAAAAATAAGAGTAATTTTAGTATAAGTCATATTATCAATTGATAATAAAATTTTAATCTTATAAAAAAAAATTTTACAGTCTTAATCCCATGCGATAAGTGATACATTTATCAATTCATAAAACTAACATATTAGTTAAATAAAAATATATTATTTTTTATTTTCAATTATTATGATAGCTTGATAAATGTATCACTTGAATTTGTTTGCTTGTTCAAAATAGAAAAAATTAACTCTTAAATATGAACAAATTAGACATAATATAATTATTTTAAATTTAATAGAACTAAATCTCTTAAAATAAAAGTTGTGGGGTTAAATTTTTTTATGAGATCTCAAAATAGAACTAATATTTAAATTTTTCAAAAAATAATAGTTATAACTTGTAATAAAAGTTATAAATATTTAAAAATATATAATATCTTGTAGCTAAAATAAATTATTTATAAAAAATAATTATAACTTTTAGCATAAGTTATGAGTATTAAAAAAATAATTTATTACTAAAATTAGTTAAAATAATTAAAAATTAAAAAAATTAATACTAAACGCTACCGATACGTCCGTATAATAATTTGAACCACGTCTGAAATCACAAGACTTTTTTTAGTGAATTTTGTTGCGTTAGCTCGTACCATAGCATCTTTTAGATTTATGTAATTACGAAAAATTAAAAAAATAAAAATAATTGACCAAATAAAAAAAGTTTAAATAAGACAAAAAGCCAATTTAAAATTTTTGTAAGGTTTTTTTTTGTTTTTATTGATTTTTTAGCTGAAATAGGTATATTTTTAGATTCATTTTATTCTGACAAGTTAAAAATATAAAAAAATCTATAAAAAAATGCAGGAAAAACAAAAAAAAATAAAAAATAAAAAGCCAAAAAAAAAAAACTATCCCAAATAATTCCTTATGAAGATTCTAGCTAAATAGTCAACGGTGGGCATCCACCAAATACAAACAAGCAATTAATTGCTCATCAAGAGAGAAAATGAACTTTTGCATTTAAAATAGATAGGTTAACAACTTATTCAGAATATATATACACACAAAGAGAGATATTTAAATAATTATAATTTGGAAAGGGTAATATTGTAATTTAATTAATTAGGCTTGAATACCTAAAGATAAATAGCTAATTGATAAATTGCATAAATTACTTAGATCTATACATGTGATAATATTGCATATAATTAATCAGTGAATAATAAATATATCTAGATTTCGTCCAAATGAGAAATTTATTATTATAAAAAGTTATAAACTAAAAGCATTAATATAAGCATTGTCTTATTTTTGCGCCTGTTTCTATTTTACTACACTCTTATGCATCTAACGTTTCAGTTTTTATTTGTTCAAATTTTTCGAAATGGAACGAACATGTTCGATTCACACTACAAGCATTAGATATTAACACAGTATTACTTGTTGAAAAACTTGCTGAAATCACTGATGACAACACTGAAGAACATGTATGCTATTTCAATTCATGAGAAATATCAAGCATTTTGTTAGAAGAAATATTACACCACAAGATACATGCTCGGTGATCCAGAAAATACATATTTATTAACGTTCAACGATTACAATAAATAGAATTTACAGAAAATGAAATTGCAGAAATAACATGAACAGAATATGCAAACCGAGTCTTGCAAACGCAGTTTTCTTAAGAATGATTCACCGCCTACCGAGAGTATTGTAGGTTTCTCCACCGGCGTCACTTTCTTAGGATAAAACAGTTGACCCGAACATTGGAACACATCAAAGAATCAGCTACTCAAACGTACATCGTCTATCTTTTTCTCTCTCTCACTCTCACAGCTTTAAAATATCAGAATTTATCTCTCTTTTCAGTCTTACCTTTTTTGTTTCTTTCTTCTCCTATCTGTTCTGTGCTTTCAAAATAACAGATATGATATATATATATATTGCCATTCTCCCATGGGAGTTACATATACCAAATAAATGGTAATAAACAAAGAAATCAATTGATCAATTGAATTCAAAAATCAATTTTGACCTATTGGTTTCATAATTCAATTTGGGATTACAAAGAATTAAATTGCTAATGAATTCTGTCAATTGAATTCATATAGCCAATTGAATTCCACTTCTGCCAGCCAATTGAATTCATATTACCAACACATTTTTAATCTGATGCTTATTAAGATGATTATGGCAAATAATATCGAAATCTCTCTACCACAGACTTCTAATGCACCGAAATTTTTAAGAGCTAAAGAAGATCGTTTTAGATATACTGATAAGTCACTTGCAGGCACTCTAATGGCTGAATTAACAACAATGAAATATAATAGCAATCGAGAAGTTCAAGATCACATCCTAAATATGTCTGATAAAGCTACAAAGCTTGTTGCTTTATTGATGCATGTGGATGAGTATTTATTTGTCCAATTTATCTTCAACTCACTTTCTGCACAATTTGGTCTATTCAAAATTCACTATAACATCAATAAGAATAAGTGAAGTTCAAATGAACTGACAATTACGTGTGTCCAGGAGAAAAGTGAGATTGAGAGAGGAATGACATTATATGATATTGGCTGTAACTCAATGAGCTATACATAAAAAAATAAATGTTTGGAAAATCAAAAAAAATTTGCCAAAGAAGTGGAATGGACCTAGATAAGGTTAATCAGGCATGTGAAAGTAACAATTTTACTGTAAGTGCTACTTTTGTGGCAAGAATAGATATAGAAAGAAGGATTACACCAAAATAAAATATATTTTGCATTACAATTGGCATAATTAGCCAAGTTGGAGAATGTTAAACCCATGGATTTTTTGATGACCAATTTATGTATTTTAATTGCATTTGAATTCTACAAATTATTGATAAGTCAATTAGAGATTCTTCTAAGAGTTAATTTCTACTAGAAAAAAATTTTATATTTTAAAAATAATCCGAATTTATTTTAAAATTTTTAAATTTTAAAAACTTTAAATTTTAAATTATCATAATTGATAAAATTATATATTTTAATGTGAACGGAGACTTATAAAATCCGAATTTATTGTATTATAAGGACTAGTAAAATTCACATTCCATGTTACTGACAATGGATAAATTTTCATTTATTGTTTGAATCTCATCTAAAGATAATAAAATTATGCGTTTGAAACTCATCACAAACATTTATATGGAAAGGGCAAAAAAGGATGAACAAAAGGAAATATTTTGAAATAGAAACAAAATCTGCTAGTAATAATTGTAAATAGGAGGTTTTTGTATATTTTGAAATGAAAATAAAATTTCTCCTAAACTATAATGAGATAAAAATAGTCAAACCATATCTTAATGTTAAAAGTGGGACTATAAACATTAAAATAAATAAATAAATTATATATATATATATATATATATATATATATATATATACATTAAAATAAATTTATTAGGACTAATTCTTTTATAGCTTC
>JAOTRH010134168.1:0-14120 GCA_034768845.1 Heliamphora exappendiculata | reverse complement strand
CTCTTGTTGCACCCCTTTTTGAATTTTTTATTTGCACTTGTTTTGGCTTTATGAGTGCCGATGTATGTGTCGGGGTGCAAAATGGGATCGGGTTGAATATAGCTCTAAGATGATGCCAGAAATGGCCCGAAAGTTTGTTAGCTGGGTACAGATGTTACGGTTCGAATGCCACTGGGCTTGCTCTATTCCGATTTTCGGTTGAAAAGTTACAGCGCTTTGAACGGAAATTGTTATAAGAAAATTGAGAAGGGAAAAATTGACGGGTGTGATCAAACCAACACTAATGCACCAAATCCCATCAGAACTCCGTAGTTAAGCTCGCTTGGGCGAGAGTAGTACTAGGATGGGTTACCCCCTGGGAAATCCTCGTGTTGCATCCCTTTTTGAAATTTATATTTCACTTGTTTTGGCTTTATGAGTGCCGATGTAGGTGTCGGGGTGAAAAATAGGACCGGGTCGAATATAGTCCTAAGTTAATGCACGAAATGGTCCGGATGTTAGTTAGTTGGGTGCAGACGTTACGGTTTCAACGCCACTGGCCTTGCGCAATTCTGATTTTCGGTTGAAAAGTTACAGCGCTTTCAAAGGAAAGGGTCATAAGAGAATTGAGGACAGAATAACGAACGGGTGCGATCATTCAAGCACTAATGCACCGGATTCCATCAGAACTCTGTAGTTAAGCGTGCTTGGGCGAGAGTGGTGCTAGGATGGGTGACCCCCTGGGAAGTTCTCGTGTTGCACCCCTTTTTGAATTTTTTATTTTCACTTATTTTGGCTTTATGAGTGCCAATGTAGGTGTCGGGGTGCAAAATAGGACCGGGTCGAATATCATTCTAAGATAATGCCAGAAATGGCCCAAAAGTGGCTTAGCTGGGTACAGACGTTACGGTTCCAATGCCACCGGCCTTGCGCAATTCTGATTTTTGATTGAAAAGTTACAGCGCTTTGAATGCAAAGGGTCATAAGAGAATTGAGGAGAGAAAAATTAACGGGTGCGATTATACCTGCACTAATGCACCGGATCCAATTAGAACATCGCTGTTAAGCGTGCCTGGGCGAGAGTAGTAGTAGGATGGGTGATTCCCTGGGAAGTCCTCGTGTTGCACTCCTTTTTGAATATTTTCTTTTCGCGTGTTTTGGCTTTATGAGAGCCGATGTAGGAGTCGGGGTGTAAAATTGAACCGGGTCGAATATAGTCCAAAGATGATGCCAGAAATGGCCCGAAAGTTGGTTAGCTGGGTACAGACGTTAAGGTTCCAATGCCATCGGCCTTGCGCAATACCAATTTTCGGTTGAAAAGTTACAGTCATTTGAACGGAAAGGGTCATAAGAGAATTGAGAATGGAAAAACGAACAGGTGCGTTTATACCAGCACTAACGCATCGGACCCCATCAGAACTCCGTGGTCAAGCGTGCTTGGGCGAGAGCAGTACAAGGATGGGTGACCCCCTGGGAATTCCTCTTGTTGCACCCTTTTTGAATTTTTTATTTTCCCTTGTTTTGGCTTTATGAGTGCCGATGTAGGTTTCGGGGTGCAAAATAGGACCGGGTCGAATATAGTTCTAAAATGATGCCAGAAATGGCCCGAAAGTGGCTTAGCTAGGTACAGACGTTTCGGTTCCAATGCCACCGGCCTTGGGCAATTTCGATTATCGGTTGAAAAGTTATAGCGCTTTGAACGGAAAGGGTCATAAGAGAATGGAGAAGAGAAAAATTAACGGGTGCGATCATACCAGCACAAATGCACCGGACCCCATCAGAACTCCCTAGCTAAGCGTGCTTGGGCGAGAGTAATATAAGGGTGGGTGTCCCCCTGGGAAGTCCTCTTGTTGCACCCCTTCTTGAATTTTTTATTTTCACTTGTTTTGGCATTATGAGAGCCGATGTATGTGTCGGCGTGCAAAATAGGACCGGGTCGAATATAGTCCTAAGATGATGCCAGAAATGGCCCGATAGTTAGTTAGCTGGGTACAGACGTTACGGTTCCAATGCCACCGGCCTTGCGTAATTCTAATTTTCGGTTGAAAAGTTACAGCGCTTTGAACGGAAAAGGTCATAAGAGAATTGAGGAGGGAAAAACTAACGGGGGCGATCATACTGGCACTAATGCACCGGATCCCATTAGAACTCCGTTGTTAAGCGTGCTTGGGCGATAGTAGTACTAGGATGGGTGACCCCCTGGGTTGTCATCGTGTTGCACCCCTTTTTGAATTTTTTATTTTCACTTGTTTGGGTTTTATGAGTGCCGATGTTGGTGCCGGGGTGGAAAATTGGACCGGAACCAATATAGTCCTAAGATGATGCCAGAAATCACCCAAAATTTAAGTAGCAGGGTACAGACGTTACGGTTCCAATGCCACCGGCCTTTTGTAATTCTGTCTATCGGTTGAAAAGTTACAGCACTTTGAACAGAAATGGTCATAAGAGAATTGAGGAGAGAAAAACTAACGGGTGCGCTCATACTAGCACTAATGCACCGGATCCCATCAGAACTCCGCTGCTAAGCGTGCTTGGGTGAGAGTAGTACTAGGATGGGTGACCCCCTAGGAAGTCCTCGTGTTGCACCCCTTTTTGAATTTTATATTATCACTTGTTTTGGCTTTATGAGTGCCGATGTAGGAGTCGGGGTGCAAAATAGGACCGAGTTGAATATAGTTCTAAGATGATGCCAGAAATGGCCCGAAAGTTTGTTAGCTGGGTACAGACGTTTCGGTTGAAATGCCACTGGCCTCGCGCAATTCCAATTTTCGGTTGAAAAGTTACAGCGCTTTGAACGGAAAGGGTCATAAGAGAATTGGGGAGGAAAAAATTTACGGGTGCGATCATACCAGCACTAATGTATCGGATCCCACCAGAACACCGCAGTTAATCGTGCTTGGGCGAGAGTAGTACTAGGATGGGTGACCCCCTCGGAATTCCACTTATTGCACCCCTTTTTGAATTTTTTATTTGCACTTGTTTTGGCTTTATGAGTGCCGATGTATGTGTTGGGGTGCAAAATACGACCGGGTCGAATATAGTCCTAAGATGATGCAAGAAATGGCCCGAAAGTTGGTTAGCTAGGTTTAGACGTTACGGTTCCAATGCCACAGGGCTTGCTCAATTCTGATTTTCGGTTGAAAAGTTACAACGCATTGAACGGAAAGGGTTAAAAGAGAATTAAGGAGGGAAAAACTGACGGGTGCGATCAAACCAACACTATTGCAGCAAATCTCATTAGAACTCCGTAGTTAAGCGTGCTTGGGTGAGAGTAGTACTAGGATGGGTGACCCCCTAGGAAATTCTCGTGTTGCACTCCTTTTTGAATTTTATATTTTCACTTGTTTTGGCCATGTGAGTACCGATGTAGGTGTTGGGGTGCAAAATAGGACCGGGTCGAATATAGACCTAAGTTGATGCCCGAAATGGCCCGAATGTTAGATAGTTGGGTGCAGACGTTACGGTTAAAATCCCACCGGCCTTGTGCAATTCTGATTTTCGATTGAAAAGTTGCAGCGCTTTGAACGGAAAGGTTCATAAGAGAATTGAGGAGGGAATAACTAACGGGTGCGATGACACTAGCACTAATGCACTGGATCCCTTCAGAACTCCGTAGTTAAGGGTGCTTGGGCGAGAGTGGTGCTAGAATGGGTGACCCGCTAGGAAGTTCTCGTGTTACACCCCTTTTTGAATTTTTTATTTTCACTTGTTTTGGCTTTATGAGTGCCAATGTGGGTGTCGGGGTGCAAAATAGGACCGGGTCGAATATAGTTCTAAGATTATGCCAGAAATGGCCTGAAAGTGGCTTAGTTGGGTACAAACGTTACGGTTCCAATACCACCAGCCTTGCGCAATTCCAATTTTTGATTGAAAACTTACAGTGCTTTGAATGGAACTGGTCATAGGAGAATTGAGGAGTGAAAAATTAACTAGTGCGATCATACCAGCACTAATGCACCGGATCCCATCAGAACATCGCTATTAAGCGTGCCAGGGCGAGACTAGTACAATGATGGGTGACCCCCTGGAAAGTCCTCGTGTTGCACTCCTTTTTGAATTTTTTATTTTCACTTGTTTTGGCTTTATGAGTGCCGATGTAGGAGTCGGGGTGGAAAATTGGACCGGGTCGAATATAGTCCTAAGATGAGTCCAGAAATGGCAAGAAAGTTGGTTAGCTGGGTACAGATGTTACGATTCCAATGCCACTGGCCTTGTGCAATTCCAATTTTTGGTTGAAAAGTTATAGCCCATTGAACGGAAAGGGTCATAGGAGAATTGAGGAGGGAATAACTAACGGGTGCGACTAGCACTAATGCACCGGATCCCATCAGAACTCCGTAGTTAAGCGTGCTTGGGCGAGAGTGGTGCTTGGATGGGTGTCCCCCAAGGAAGTTCTCGTGTTGCACCCCTTTTTGAATTTTTTATTGTCACTTGTTTTGGCTTTATGAGTACCAATGTAGGTGTTGGGGTGCAAAATAGGACCGGGTCGAATATAGTTATAAGATGATGCCAGAAATGGCCTGAAAGGGGCTTAGCAGGGTACAGACGTTACGGTTCCAATGCCACCGGCCTTGCGCAATTTCGAATATCTGTTCAAAGCTTACAGCGCTTTGAACGGAAAGGGTCATAAGAGAATTGAGGAGGAAAAAATTAACGGGTGCGATAATACCAGCACTAATGCACCGGACCGCATCAGAACTCCGCAGCTAAGAGTTCTTGGGCAAGATTAGTACTAGGATGGGAGACCCCCTGGGAAGTCCCCGTGTTGCATCCCTTTTTGAATTATTATTTTCACATGTTTTGGTTTTATGAGTGCCGATGTAGGAGTTGGGGTGCAAAATTTGACCGGGTCGAATATAGTCCTAAGATGATGCCAGATATGGCCCAAAAGTAGGTTAGCTGGGTACAGACGTTACGGTTCCAATGCCATCGGCCTTGCGCAATTCTGATTATCGGTTGAAAAGTTACAGCGCTTTGAACGGAAAGGGTCATAAGAGAATTAAGGAGGGATAAATTAACGGGTGCGATCATACCAGCACAAATGAACCAGCCCCCATCAGAACTCCGTAGTTAAGTGTGCTTGGGCGAGAGTAGAACTAGGATGGACCCCCTGGGAAATCCTCGTGTTGAAACCCTTTTTGAATTTTAAATTTTCACTTGTTTTGGCTTTATGAGAGCCGATGTAGGTGTCGGCGTGCACAATAGGATCGGGTCGAATATAGTCCTAAGTTGAGTCCCGAAATGACTCGAATGTTAGTTAGTTGGGTACAGACGTTACGGTTCCAATGCATCCGGCCTTGCGCAATTTTGATTTCTGGTTGAAAAGCTACAGCGCTTTGAACGGAAAGGGTCATAAGAGAATTGAGGAGGGAATAACAAACGGGTACAGACGTTACGGTTCCAATGGCACCGGCCTTTCGTAATTCTGATTATCAGTTAAAAAGTTACAGTGCTTTGTACGAAAATGGTCATAAGAGAATTGAGGAGAGAAAAACTAACGGGTGCGCTCATACCAGCACTAATGCACCGGATCCCATCAGAACTCTGCTGCTAAGCATGCTTGGGCGAGAGTAGTACTAGGATGGGTGACCCGCAGGGAAGTCTTCGTGTTGCACCCCTTTTTGACTTTTATATTATCACTTGTTTTGGCTTTATGAGTGCCGATGTAGGAGTCGGGGACCAAAATAGGACCGAGTCGAATATAGTTCTAAGATGATGCCAGAAATGGCCCGAAAGATTGTTAGCTGGGTAGAGACGTTTAGGTTCCAATGCCACCGGCCTTGCGCAATTCCAATTTTCGGTTGAAATGTTACTGCGCTTTTAACGGAAGGGTCATAAGAGAATTGAGGAGGGAAAAATTAACGGGTGCGATCATACCAGCACTAATGCGCCGGATCCCATCAGAACTCCGCAGTTAATCGTGCTTGAGCGAGAGTAGTACTAGGATGGGTGACCCCCTCGAAATTCCACTTGTTGCACCCATTTTTGAATTTTTTATTTGCACTTGTTTTTGCTTTATGAGTGCCGATATATGCGTTGGGGTGAAAAATAGGACCGGGTCGAATAATGTTCGAAGATGATGCCAGAAATGGCTCAAAAGTTACAGCGTATTGATTGGTTCCAATGCCACCAGGCTTGCTCAATTCTGATTTTCGGTTGAAAAGTTACAGCGCATTGAGCGGAAAGGGTTATAAGAGAATTGAGGAGGAAAAAACTGACGGGTGTGATCAAACAAACACTATTGCACCAAATATCATCAGAACTCCGTAGTTAAGCGTGTTTGGGCGAGAGTAGTACTAGGATGGGTGACCCCGTGGGAAATCCTCGTGTTGCACCCCTTTTTGAATTTTTTATTTTCACTTGCTTTAGCTTTACGAGGGCCGATGTAGGTGTCGGGGTCGAGAATAGGACCGGGTCGAATATAGTTCTAAGATGATGCCAGAAATGGCCTGAAAGTGGCTTAGCTCGGTACAGACATTACGGTTCAAACGCCATCGGCCTAGCGCAATTCCAATTTTCGATTGAAAAGTTACAGTGCTTTGAATGGAAAGGGTCATAAGAGAATTGAGGAGAGAAAAATTATCGGGTGCGATCATACCAGCACTAATGCACCGGATCCCAATAGAACTCCGCAGCTAAACGAGCTTGGGCAAGAGTAGTACTAGGATGGGTGACCCCTTGGGAAGTCATCATGTTGCAACCCTTTTTGAATTTTTTATTTTCACATGTTTTGCCTTTATGAGTGCCGACGTAGGAGTTGGGGTGCAAAATTGGAACGGGTTGAATATAGTCCTAAGATGATGCCAGAAATGGCCCGAAAGTTGGGCAGCTGTGTACTGACGTTACCGTTCCAATGCCGCCGGCCGTGCACAATTCTGATTTTCGGTTTAAAAGTTATAGTCCTTTGAACGGAAAGGGTCATAAGAGAATTGAGGACGAAAAAACTAACGGGTGGGTTCATACCAGCACTAATGCACCAGACCCCATCAGCACTCTGTAGTTAAGCGTGCGTGGGTGAGAGTAGTACAAGGATGGCTGACCCCCTAGGAATTTCTCTTGTTGCACCCTTTTTGAATTTTTTATTTTCACTTGTTTTGGCTGTAAGAGTGCCGATGTAGGTTTCGGG
Source organism: Heliamphora exappendiculata (assembly GCA_034768845.1). Classification (NCBI taxonomy): domain Eukaryota; kingdom Viridiplantae; phylum Streptophyta; class Magnoliopsida; order Ericales; family Sarraceniaceae; genus Heliamphora; species Heliamphora exappendiculata. Next base: position 7,015 of record JAOTRH010134168.1, on the reverse strand, counting down.
GTGCAAAATAGGACCGGGTCAAATACAATCTTAAGATGATGCCAGAAATGGCCCAAAAGTTTTTTAGATACAGACGTTACGGTTTCAATGCCACTGGGCTAGCTCAATTTCGATATTCTGTTGAAAAGTTACAGCGCTTTGAACGTAAAGGGTTATAAGCGAGTTGAGGAGGAAAAAACTGACGGGTGCGATCAAACCAACACTAATGCACCAAATCCCACCAGAAATCCGTAGTTAAGCGTGCTTGGGGGAGAGTGGTGCTAGGATGGGTGAGCCCTGGGAAGTTCTCGTGTTGCACCCCTTTTTGATTTTTTTATTTTCACTAGTTTTGGCTTGTTGAGTGTCTATGTAGGTGTCGGGCTGCAAAATAGGACCGGGTCGAATATAGACCTAAGATGATGCCAGAAATGGCCCAAAAGTTGGTTAGCTGGGTGCGAACGTCGCGGTTCCAATGCCACCGGCCTTGCGCAATTTCGATTATCGGTTGAAAAGTGACGGCGCTTTGAACGGAAATGGTCATAAGAGAATTGATGGGGGAAAAACTAACAGGTGCGATCGTACCCGCACTAATGCACTGGATCCCATCAGAACTCTGCACTCAAGCGTACTTGGGCGAGAGTAGTACAAGGATGGGTGACCCCCTGGGAATTCCTCGTGTTGCACCCCTTTTTGATTTTTTTATTTTCACTTGTTTATGCTTTACGAGTGCCGACGTAGGTGTCGGGGGGTAGAATAGAATCTGGTCGAATATACTCCTAATATGTTGCCAGAAATGGCCCAAAAGTTGGCTAGCTGGGTGCGAACGTCGTGGTTCTAATGCCGCCGGCATTGCGCAATTCCAATTATCAGTTAAAAAGTTACACCGCTTTGAACGAAAATGGTCCTAAGAGAATTGGGGAGGGAAAAACTACCGGGTGCAATCGTACCAGCACTAATGCACCGGATCCCATCAGAACTCTACAGTCAAGCGTACTAGGGCGAGAGTAGTACTAGGATGGGTGACCCCCTGGGAAGTCCTCGTGTTGCACCCCTTTTTGAATTTTTTATTTTAATTTGTTTATGCTTTACGAGTGCCGATGTAGGTGTCGGGGGGGATAATAGGACCGGGTCGAATATACTCCTAATATGATGCCAGAAATGGCGCAAAAGTTGGTTAGCTGGGTGCGAACGTCGCGGTTCCAATGCCACCGCCTTTGCGCAATTCTGATTATTGGTTGAAAAGTTACACCGCTTTGAACGGAAAGGGTCATAAGAGAATTGAGGGGGGAAAAACTAACGGGTGCGATCATACTAGCACTAATACGCCGGATCCCATCAAAACTCTGAAGTCGAGCGTGCTTGGGCGAGAGTGGTGCTAGGATGGGTGACCCACTGGGAAGTTCTCGTGTTGCACCCCTTTTTGAATTTTTTTATTTTCACTTGTTTTTGCTTTATGAGTGCCAATGTAGGTGTCGGGGTGCAAAATAGGACCGGGTCGAATATAGTTCTAAGATGATGCCAGAAATGTCCCGGAAGTGGCTTAGCTGGGTATAAACGTTACGGTTCCAATGCCACCGGCCTTGCGCAATTTCGATTTTCGATTGAAAAGTTACAGCGCTTTGAATGAAAATGGTCATAAGAGAATTGAGGGGAGCAAAATTAACGGGTGTGATCATACTTGCACTAATGCACCCGATCCCATCAGAGCATCACTGTTAAGCGTGTCTAGGCGAGAGTAGTAGTAGGATGGGTGACTCCCTGGGACGTCCTCGTGTTGCACTCCTTTTTGAATTTTTTATTTTCGCTTGTTTTGGCTTTATGAGAGCCGATGTAGGAGTCGGGGTGTAAAATTGGACCGGGTCGAATATAGTCCTAAGATGATGCCAAAAATGGCCCGAAAGTTGGCTAGCTTGGTACAGACGTTACGGTTCCATTCCCACCGGCCTTGCACAATACCAATTTTTGGCTGAAAAGTTGCAGTCCTTTGAACGGAAAGGGTCATAAGAGAATTGAGGATGAAAAAACTAACGGGTGCGTTCATACCAGCACTAATGCACCGGACCCCATCAGAACTCCATAGTCAAGCATGCTTGGGCGAGAGTAGTACAAGGATGGGTGACCCCATGGGAATTCCTCTTGTTGCACCCTTTTTGAATTTTTTATTTTCCCTTGTTTTTGCGTTATGAGTGCCGATGTTGGTTTCGGGGGGCAAAATTGGACCGGGTCGAATATAGTCCCAAGATGATGCCAGAAATGGCGCAAAAGTTCGTTAGCTGGGTACAGACGTTACGGTTCCAATGCCACCGGCCTTGCACAATTTTGATTTTCGGTTCAAATGTTACAGCACTTTGAATGGAAAGGGTCATAAGAGAATTGAGGAGGGAAAAATTAACGAGTGCGATCATGCCAGCACTAATGCATCGGACCCCATCAGAACTGCATAGTGAAATGTGCTTGGGGGAAAGTAGTACTAGGATGGGTAACCCCCTGGGAATTCCTCATGTTGCACCCCTTTTGGAATTTTTTATTTTCACTTGTTTTGGCTTTATGAGTGCCGATGTTGGTGTCCGGGTGCAAAATAGGACCGGGTCGAATATAGTCCTAAGATGATGCCAGAAATGGCCCGAAAGTTAGTTAGGTGGGTACAGACTTTACGGTTCCAATGCCACCGGCCTTTCGCAATTCTGATTTTCGGTTGAAAAGTTACGGCGCTTTAAACGGAAATGGTCATAAGAGAATGGAGGAGGGCAAAACTAACGGGTGCGATCATACCAGCACTAATGCACCGGGTCCCATCAAAACTCCGCAGCTAAGCGTGCTTGGGCAAGACTAGTACTAGGATGGGTGACCCCCTGGGAAGTCCTCGTGTTGCACCCCTTTTTGAATTTTTCACTTTCACATGTTTTGCCTTTATGAGTACTGATGTAGGAGTTGGGGTGCAAAATTGGACCGGGTCGAATGTAGTCCTAAGATGAGGCTAGAAGTGGCCCGAAAGTTTGTTAGATGGGAACAGGCGTTACGGTTCCAATGCCACCGGCGTTGCGCAATTCCGATTTTCGGTTGAAAAGTTACAGCTCTTCGAACGAAAAGGGTCATAAGAGAATTGAGGAGGGAAAAATTAACGAGTGTAATCATACCAGCACTAATGCACCGGACCCCATCAGAACTCTGTAGTTAAGCATGCTTAGGGGAGAGTTGTACTAGGATGGGTAACCCCCTAGGAATTCCTTGTGTTGCACCCCTTTTTGAATTTTTTATTGTCACTTGTTTTGGCTTTATGAGTGCCGATGTAGGTGTCGGGGTGTAAAATAGGACCGGGTCGAATATAGACCTAAGATGATGCCAAAAATGGCCCGAAAGTTAGTTAGGTGGGTACAGACATTACGGTTCCAATGCCAGCGGCCTTTGTAATTCCGATTATCAGTTGAAAAATTACAGCGCATTAAACGGAAAGAGTCATAAGAGAATTGAGGTGGGAAAAACTAACGGGTGCGATCCTACCAGCACTAACGCACTGGATCCCATTAGAACTCCACAGCTAAGCGTGCTTGGGCAAGAGTAGTACTAGGATGGGTGACCCCCTGGGAAGTCCTCGTGTTGCACCCCTTTTTGAATTTTTTATTTTCACAAGTTTTGGCTTTATGAGTGCCGAAGTCGAAGTCGGGGTGCAAATTTGGACCGGGTCGAATATAGTCCGAAGATTATGCCAAAAATGGCCCGAAAGCTGATTAGCTGGGAGCAGACGTTACGGTTCCAATGCCACCGGCATTGCGCAAATCGGATTATTGGTTGAAAAGTTATAGCGCTTTGAACGGAAAGGGTCATAACAGAATTGAGGAGGGAAAAATTAACGGGTGCTATCATACCAGCACAAATGAACCGGACCCCATCAAAACTCCGCAGCTAAGTGTGCTTGGGTGAGAGTAGTACTAGGGTGGGTGACCCGCTGGGAATTCCTCTTGTTTCACCCCTTCTTGAAGTTTTTATTTTCAGTTGTTTTGGCTTTACGAGTGCCGATGTATGCGTCGGGGTGCAAAATAGGACCGCGTCGAATATAGTCCTAAGACGATGCCAAAAATGGCCCGAATGTTAGTTAGTTGGGTACAGACGTTACGGTTCCAATGCCACCGGCCTCGCGCAATTCTGACTTTCGCTTGAAATGTTACAGCTCTTTGAACGGAAAGGGCCATAAGAGAATTGAGGAGGGAAAAACTAACGAGTGCGATCATACCAGCACTAATGCACCGGACCCCGTTAGAACTCCGTAATTAAGCGTGCTTGGGCGAGAGTAGTACTAGGATGGGTAACCCCCTAGGAATTCCTTGTGTTGCACCCCTTTTTGAATTTTTTATTTTGACATGCTTTGGCTCTACGAGTGCTGATGTAGGTGTCGGGGTGGAGAATAGGGCCGGGTCGAATATAGACCTGAGATGATGCCAGAAATGGCCCAAAAGTTGGTTAGCTAGGTGCGGACGTCGCGGTTCCAATGCCATCGGCCTTGAGTAATTTCGATTATCGGTAGAAAAGTTACACCGCTTTAACGGAAAGGGTCATAAGAGAATTGAGGAGGGAAAAATTAACGGGTGCGATCATACCCCTCTAATGCACTGGATCCAATCAGAACTCCACAGTTTAGTGTGCTTGGGCGAGAGTAGTACTAGGATGGGTGACCCCCTGGGAAGTCCTCGTGTTTAACCCCTTTTTAAATTTTTTATTTTCACTTGCTTTGGCTTTATGAGTGCCGATGTTGGTGTCGGGGTGGAGAATAGAACCGGGTAAAATATAGTGCTAAGATGATGCCAGAAATGGCCCGAAAGTTGGTTAGCTGGGTGCGAACGTCACAGTTCCAATACCACCGGCCTTGTGCAATTCCGATTATCAGTTGAAAAGTTACAGCGCTTTGAACGGAATGGGTCATAAAAGAATTGAGGAGGGAAAAACTAATGGTTGCGATCATACCAGCACCAATACACCGGATCCCATCAGAACTCTATAGTCAAGCGTGCTTGGGCGAGAGTAGTACTAGGATGGGTAACCCCCTGGGAAGTCCACGTGTTGCTCCCCTTTTTGAAATTTTTATTTTCACTAGCTTTGGCTTTATGCGTGCCGATGTTGGTGTCGGGGTGGAGATCAGGATCGGGTCAAATGTTATCCTGAGATGATGCAAGAAATGGCCCGAAAGTTGGTTAGCTAGGTGCGGACGTCTTGGTTCCAATGCCATCGGCCTCGCGCAATTTCGATTATCGGTTGAAAAGTTACAGCGCTTTGAACGGAATGGGTCATAAGAGAATTGAGGTGGAAAAAACTTACGGGTGCGATCATCCCAGCACTAATGGACCGGATTTCATCAGAACTCCGCAGTTAAGTGTGCTTGAGCGAGAGTAGTACTGGGATGGGTGACCCCCTAGGAAGTCCTCGAGTTTGCACCCCTTTTTGAATTTTTTATTTTCACTCGCTCTGGCGTTACGAGTGCCGGTGCAGGTGTCGGGATGGAGAATAGGATCGGGTCGAATATAGTATTAAGATGGTGCCAAAAATGGCCCGAAAGTTGATTAGCTGGGTGCAGACGTCGGGGTTCCAACGCCACCGGCCTCGCGCAATTTTGATTTTCGGTTGAAAAGTTACAGCGCTTTGAACGGAAAGGGTTATAAGAGAATTGAGGAGAGAAAAACTAACGGGTGCGATCACTCCAGCACTAATGCACCGGATCCCATCAGAACTCTGCAGTCAAGCGTGCTTGGGCGAGAGTAGTACTAGGGTGGGTGGCCCCCTGGGAAGTCCTCGTGTTGCACCCATTTTTGAATTTTTTATTTTCATTTTCTTTGGCTTTACGAGTGCCGATGTAGGTGCCGGGGTGGAGAATAGGATCGGGTCGAATATGGTCCTAACATGATGCCAGAAATGGCCCGAAAGTTGGTGAGCTGGGTGGGGACGTTGCGGTTCCAATGCCACCGGCCTTTCGCAATTCTGATTATCGGTTGAAAAGTTACAGTGCCTTGATCGGAAAGGGTCATAAAAGAATTGAGGGGGGAAAAACTAACGGGTGCGATCATACCAGCATTATTACACCGGATCCCATCAGAACTCTATAGTCAAGCGTGCTTGGGCGAGAGTAGTACTTGGATGGGTGACCCCCTGCGAAGTCCTCGTGTTGCACCACTTTTTGAAATTTTTATTTTCACTTGCATTGGCTTTACGAGTGCCGATGTAGGTGTCGGGGTGAAGAATAGGACCGGGTCGAATATGGTCCTAAGACGATGCCAAAAATGGCCCAAAAGTTGGTTAGCTGGGTGCGGATGTCGCGGATCCAATGCCACTGCCCATGCGCATTTTCGATTATTGGTTGAAAAGTTACAGCGCCTTGATCGGAAAGGGTCATAAAAGAATTGAGGTGGGAAAAACTAACGGGTGCGATCCTACTAGCACTAACGCACCGGATCCCATCGGAACTCCACAGCCAAGCATGCTTGGGCAAGAGTAGTACTAGGATGGGTGACCCCATGGGAAGTCCTCATGTTGCACCCCTTATTGAATTTTTTATTTTCACATGTTTTGGCTTTTTGAGTGCCGAAGTAGAAGTTGGGGTGCAAAATTGGACCGGGTCGAATATAGTCCAAAGATGATGCCAGAAATGGCCCGAAAGTTTGTTAGCTGGGAGCAAACGTTGCGGTTCCAATGCCACCGGCCTCGCGCAATTCCGATTATCGGTTGAAAAGTTAGAGCGCTTTGAACGAAAAGGGTCATAAGAGAATTGAGGTGGGAAAAACTTACGGGGCCGATCATACCAGCACTAATGCACCGGATCCCATCAAAACTCCGTAGTTAAGCGTGCTTGGGCGAGAGTAGTACTAGGATGGGTGACCCTCTGGGAAGTCCTCGTGTTGCAGCCCTTTTTGAATTTTTTATTTTCACTTGCTTTGGCTTTACGAGTGCCGTTGCAGGTGTCGGGGTGGAGAATAGGATCGGGTCGAATATAGTATTATGATGGTGCCAGAAATGGCCCAAAAGTTGGTTAGCTGGGTGCGGACGTCGCGGT
>JAOTRH010134157.1:0-14121 GCA_034768845.1 Heliamphora exappendiculata | reverse complement strand
GTTAAAGAACCTTAAAAGGTTCAGTCGACTGACCCTTCATACTCAGTCGACTGAATGGCCATTTTACAGGTTCAGTCAACTGGACATATGCCCTCAGTGGACTGAATAGTGCTGAATGATTGATCTAACAGAATAACGGCTAGTTTCTCTGTGTACACTTCAGCCACAATGGCTAGCTCGAGATTTTGGTTATAAAGAGACCATATTATCAATACAAAAGACACAAGAAACTTTTCAAAGAACATACTCATCTACTACTCATTCTTGAACACTCATATCTCACATTCTTTCTCATACTTGTGTAAAACACTTAGAAAATCTCATTGAGCTTCATTTGATATATTCTTTGAGAGTGAATTAGTGTGCTATAGCGTTGTACTTATTTCCTCATTGAAGGAGCCTACTCTTGTACACATTCTTCATCAAAACATTTTTTAGGCTTGGTCTTAACCTTCTTTCAAGTGAGGATATATCACTTGGGTTTAAGAGCTTGTACGCTCTTGGTGTAAAAGGCTTCTCCGCCTTGTGAAGAAGAGAGGTATCTCCACCTATAAGGAGGGACTAGTGAAAATCCTCAAGCATGTTGTTAGAGGCAAGGACATAGGCTGATGTGCCGAACCTTGTAAAAATATCGATTTCAATCTCTCTAACCTTCAAACTCTTTATCTTTACATTTGATTGATTATTAGTTTATCCACATTAGATCAAAAATTATATATTGCATGTTTTAAAGTAGAATACCTTGAAAGAAATTTTTAAATATCCATTTCACCCCCCTTCTTGGGATCACATTACACTCACAATATTCTGCCGAGTTGTCGAGTAATTTCGAGTCCCCACGCCGAAGTCCTGTCGAAATACCTAGTCCTGATCCTCCAATACCTATATTTGAAGCCCTAGCTTGGAATCACCACCCGAGGATTGAAGCATATTCCCCAATTTGAGGATTCCGCGATTCAGGTACCTTGTTTGGATCCCCGGTCTTTCTAGCCCAATTTCCTCTCTTTTGGGGTGATCGGGTTAAAATTCAATTTCAAATTGCCTACTCTTTCCATTTATATAATTAATCTTGTTTACTTCATATAATCTAGTTGTTTTCTTTACTTCTTTAGTTATTAATTTCCTCACATTCACTTAACACATTTGTTATTTCCTTTAATTAATTCATTAAGATAGTGCTAACATATTTTGACAATTACAACTAATTAATGTTGTTAATTATTATAATCCAATGCACTTACATAAAAATAGTTGTAATAGTCAATATTACATCCATTTAAATTCTGGTATTTTATTCCCTTTCTTTTTCTTATTTTTTTCTTTCTTTTTACATTAATTTAACATTCTAGCATTCATTTTCTTTTTCTTTACTTTCAATAGTATCCTATTTCATTTGTAATATAGTTTATTGTTAATGTCTTTTAGTTAAATGTTCCATTTCTAGCTAGCACATTTTATTTCTATTTTCTTTTTCTTTACTTTTTTTTAAGCATTTATTTAATGTTCTAGTAGTTATTTTGTATTTTTTCTTTTTAATGTAATGTATTTTTCTAGCATCTTCTTTTCTTTTAATGTAGCATTCTATCTTCTTTTATCATCAGTTTTATTTTCTTTAACTCTAATGCTCCACTTTCTTTTCTTTCTTTTTTTAGTTTAAGCATTAATTTAGTTCTCCTTTGCTAGTTTTATTTTTATTTTTCATCTTTTTTTCTTTTCCTTTTAATGTTAGTGTAATTTTTTTTTCTAGTATTTAATTAATCTAAATTCCTTTTAAAAGTTACATTTTCTCTTCTTTTTTTTTTTGAAGTAAACTTAATTTTCTTTATATAGTATTTCTTTTACTCTTTTATTAAACCCAAAAATCCCAAAAAGACTTTTAAATTGATTTTCACTAGTATTATAATTTTCTTTTCTCATAATAGTTAAAACTCAATTACCCTTTTCATGTTACTTCTTTCTTTTACTTTCTTTTCTTTTATTCTCTTTTAAAATGTAAAATGTTAATAACTAAATCTTCTTTTTATTTTAAGATCTTCCTTTGTTAGCTTAACTTTTCTTCTATAATAATTTTTTTTTCTTTTCTTCTATTAACTAAGCACAAAAATCATAAAAATATCTTTTAGCATTATTTTATCTTTTATGTAAATAATTAAATTTTCTTCTTAATAGCATTTTCTACCCTTCTTATTTTGTCAAATCTTTTTCTTTTCTGTTGAAACTTTAATTTTTCTTTAAATATAAAACCTTCTCTTTCCTTTTGTTAGCAAATTTTCTTTTAATAATTTCTTTTGTGTGTATTTCTCAATTCTACTTAATTTATTTGCTATCTAGTTTAGTTTTTTTTTACTTGGTTTATTTTATACCTAGTTTGCTTTGGTATTATACATATTTTGGTTATTTTTTTTAAAATCATACATTTAACTTATTTTTGCTTGCAATTCATGTTTAGGTAATTTTAACAATTTTAGCATTTTATTCCTTTAACCAAATCATGTTAATTTAAATTGCTTAAACAATATTGCATGTGGGTATATTTCATATATTCTTTATATAGAAATTGCATGCCATAGGATTTAGAATTTTTTTTTCCTTTTGACACTTATTTGTTTTGGAGTGTCATATACATATGTTAATATTTTTCATATTTAATTTTGGATGTTCTCTCTTTACCTCCATTTTCTTTAGTTGCATGTATTAGAGAAACTTTATTAAAGAACCAATGACGATTAGTAGAGGCCAATCTTATGGTTGGACAAATTTGGTGCCTAACACCTTCCCCGATTCGTACTTTAGCCCACGGATCCTCTTTTTCTTGTTAACGCTTTTAAGATCAGTGAGCCTTTTTTTTTGTTTTTCTTAGTTTTTTCTCAAAAACTAAGTGGCGACTCTATTTTCAATAAAAAGGAATTTTCAAATGTTGATTTTCAAGGTGTTAAAATATTTTTCAAACATCTTTGAATTTTTATATTTTTGACTATTTTCCAAAATTCCTCAATCCGAGTCATACACCCGTAAAGATGCATTAGATAGGGCTGCGATCCTTCGGTGAAAGCCTGTAAAGATGCATTAGTTGGGGCTACGGTCCTTCACTCAAAGCCCGTAAAGATGCATTAGATGGGGCTGTAATCCTTCGGTAAAAGCCCATAAAAATGCATTAGTTGGGGCTGTGGTTCTTTATTGAAAGCCCATAATGATGCATTGTATGGATTACATGTGAATCATTGTGGATTATATAAAACTATTTTTCGAGACTCGTGAGTGTCGAGATATTCACATCTTTTTGCATCAGCATGTTTAGCTTTAATTTCATGATTAGTCTATTTTTTATTGGGTTTCGGCTCACGTTATGGAACTTTGAAAACTTTTTTCAGGTGATTGTGATCACAGGAGATGATCGAGTGGAGCCCTATGAGGCGAAAGACTTGTTTTTTTTTTGTTTCTTTTGTTATGGGATTATATACTGTTACGTCTATTGCTTGTTTTTGGAAGCATATTTTGTATGCCTTGAGGCGGCTACATTATGCGTGTATGCAGTGTTTATTTTGAGAGAGGAACCTTGGTTCGATAGTAGTTTTATTAATTCTAATTTGGGTTTCATACTTTCAAAGCTTCTTTTTTTGTGTCGAATGAGTATTTTCTTTATCTATTAAACGTTTTTGTCCCTATAATTTGTTTATTCACATTCCTATTTAGAAATTATATTTTTAGGTGAGTTTTTGAGACTTGAGAAGATTTTTTTATTTTTGACTAAAACATCTCTCGGGCATCTCACTGCTCAAGCAGGCCTCTGAGTGCTCGAACGGACAGTCGCTGTGACTAAATGCTGGATTTTGTTTCGGTATGAGATTTTGTTTAGAGAAACTTGGGGGTAACCCTTTTGATACAAAATGGCATTTTATATTATTTGTTTTACAAATAAAATTTCGTTTTCGTTTGATCTTTGACCCGTCTATGTTTCGGACGATTTTAGTGAATCACGTTTTAAAAAAAAGAAAAAAAAGGGAAAAGGGGTTATTTCATAAACTTTTCTTGTGACCTGGGATTGGAGTGTTACAGAAACAAGATGGCACGATTTCCAAGACATGTAGTGGGCCACGAACTGGTATGAAAAGGTCAAAGGGCAGATGATTTCACTGTAATCAAATAGAACACTGGAAGAAGCAATATCTAGTTTATCTTGGCAAGCAGAACAACAAAGATAATTTCTGTTTACTAGTTGTGAAAATATGTTTAGCGGTGTTATCTATCGGCACCTGGTGTATAGATTCGAGAGCCACTGATTACGTTTGCAATTCTTTGTAGAGATTCCAAGAAATCAAACAACTTATTGATGGGAGAATTTACCTATACATGGGCAATAATACAAAGGTGACAACACTTACAGTGATGGATGTCACTCTCAGTTTTAGTAAAGATAGAGTTTTAATATTAAAAATTTGTCTTTATGTACCTTCTATTAGAAGATATTTAATTTCTATTTTTAGATTGATGAAAGATGGATATTTATTTTATTTTAATAACTTTATGATTATTAATGATAATAAACGGTTTATTTGTTCTAGTATAGTGGTGGATAATCTTTATGTTATTACTTTAATCTCTCATACACTGCAACTGAATGAATTAAATAATACATCTAATTCACCAATTAAGAGAAATGAACCTTCTTTAATGATCAAAAAGTATCTTTAGCGCTTATGCTTAAGTCATATTAATCTGACAAGGATAAATAGACTAGTTGAAAATGAACCTTTGAGTTCATTAGAAATAGATGCACTTTTAGACTATGAATCCTGTTTGGGGGTAAAATGACCAAGAGATTTTTTTCGACTAAAGGCTATAGAGCTAAAGAATCGTTGGAACTGGTTCACTCTGATTTATGTGGACCTATGACTATACGGATTAGAGGAGGCTTTGAGTATTTTGTCACTTTATTGACGATTATTCAAGGTATGGATACATTTATTTGATACACCGTAAATCTGAATACTTTGATAAATTCAAAGTATTTAAGGCGAAAGTGGAGAAACGTCTGAAAAAATATATCAAGATATTTTGGTCTGACCATGGAAGCGAGTATCTCTTTGGAAAGTTTAGGGATTAATTGTCAGATGAGAGGATTATATCCTAGTTGACTGCACCAAACACTCCACAGTAAAATAATGTAGCAGAAAGAAAAAATATGACTTTTATAGAGATGGTGAGGCCTATGATAAGTTATTCGGACTTGTCCGATTCATTTTAGGAATTTGCATTAAAGACGATAGCTTATATTCTGAACTTGGTACCTTCTACTCTCACAGAATTGTGGACCGTAGTACGAAACCTAGTGTAAGACATATTTAGATTTGGGGGTGTCCAGTACACGTACTAAAAGGGAACGCGAGTAAGTTAGAATCAGGAACAGAAGTCTGTTTCTTTGTTGGATATCCCACGAAAATGAAGGATGATTTATTTTATGATCCTAAGAATCTGAAAGTCATTATCAGTGCCAATACTTGATTCTTGAAAGAGTATTATGTAATGGATCACAAGCCCAAGAGTAAATATGTTCTAGAAGAGCTGAGAAAAAAAATCGGTAGTACTGTAGAAGCCCCACGAAAAAGTGTCATCGATATCTCATTGCCTCATTGTAATGAGAGGATTATCGGGACACGTGCGGGTCCTGAACCAGATCAAGGTGCTACCATTAGCATACTTGTCTCACAACTAGAAGAGCATATGGATGATGGTGCACATGGTTCAAAATCAGCACAATAAGTCACTGCTAGTACACAGACGCAGGAAGTGCCTCGTCGTAGTGGGAGAATTATTCGTCAATTCGATCTGTATATGTTCTTAGGAGAGTCTTTTGATAGAATTCCAAAAGAACTGAATACTGAATCCTGTAACTACAATGAAGCACTCCAAGGTAAAAATACAGAATTATAGCAAATGGCTATGAATTTAGAGATGGAGCCTATGAATTCTAATCATGTCTGGAAACTTGTAGAACCACCTGAAAGGATAAAACTCATCGCATGCAAGTGGATCTATAAGAGGGAGATATGAGCAGAAGGGAAGGTAAAAACCTTCAAAGTTAGGTTTGTTGCAAAAGGATTTACTTAGAAAGAAATGATCGATTATGAGAAGACCTTTTCGCCGGTAACCATTCTTAAGTCTATCCAAATTCTCTTATCCGTTGCGACTCATTTCGATTATAAAATTTGAAAAATAGAAGTCAAGACAGCTTTCCTTAACGGAAGTCTTAACGAGTGTATCTATATGGTACAACCAGACGGTTTCATAGCAAAAGGTCAGGAGCATATATTGTGCCAGCTTAAAAGATTCATTTATAGACTTAAACAGACATCTAAATCTTGGAATACTCAATTTGATTAGACCATTAAGTCTTATGATTTTGATTAAAGTCCTGACGACTGCTGTGTGTACAAGAAGCGTGATGAAAGTGTAGTAGTGTTTCTAGTATTTTACGTGGATGATATCTTTGATAACGATATGGGGGTGTTATCTTCGGTTAAGGTATGGTTATTCGGCTAATTCGATATGAAATACTTGAAAAAAGCCGATCACATCATCGGGATCAAACTTATGCGAGATCAGAAACAGAGGATACTGGGCTTATCGCAAGCCACTTATATCGATACAGTTCTTACTCATTTTAGCATGTAGAATTCTAAAAAAGGGTTTCTCCATTTCAGGCATAGAATCACTATCTAAATATCAGTGTCTTAAGACAGCTATTAAGATAGAGAAGATGAAGACAGTTCCTTATACTTCGACAATAGGAAGCCTCATGTATGTTATGCTTTGCACTAGACCCGGCATCTATTTTTTCGTTGGCATGGTTAGTAGATATCAGTCTAATTCAGGATATGAGCATTAGACAATGGTAAAATATATAATCAAGTACCTGAAAAGGATTAGGGATTATATGTTGATTTATCAAGCAGATGGTCTAATACCTTTAGGGTACACATATTCGAATTTTCAATCAGATAAGGATTCCCGAAAACTTACCTAGGGATATGTATTTACCTTGGAAGGTGGAACACATAGAGAATAAATATCACATGGTACGAGAGATCGTACAGAAAGATAATGTAACTGTGGTCAATATTGCATCGACAGGCAACCTTGCAGATCTTTTTACAAAAAGTTTACCAGCTAAGATTTTTGACGGTCATGTAGAGGGCATAGGTGTCAGATTATGGCAGTATGATTTTAATTGAGAGATTGTTAGGGTTGCATATTAAAATTTATTATTTTGATTTTAATATTTAATTTTATTTATTAATAAAATTAATTTTTTTATTTTATGAGAATCTTAATTAGCAATGTATGTATTTTATTATTTATTTAATATTGTGCATTAGTGTCTTTTATTGTACTTAATAGTTAATCTAGTGTGCAGAGTTCGTTTTACACACAAAAGATTAGATTATCGGTATTTGTAGAATATAAGTTTTTGATTCACAGTTTAAATGAAATTAGATACACCATCGGTACAGTTATAGCACATTTTTTTAGTAGATCTGTCTTAATTACAGAAAATGGTAATTGTTTCGACAATTATTTTAACTCATTGTGCTAATACACTTTTTGTATATTGAATAGGACCAAGTTGAGGTAATTAATTTCGTATTGATTATATAAATTAATTTATATCCTATGATTATTATGACTATTATACTCTTAATTCTAGAATAATTATTATTCACGTATATTTAATATTCGTTATTTTGATTCATTAAAAGTGAAATTTTGTATGGGTCTATAATCCCGCTGAATTGGATAGCGATATTAATTATATGGTGGATATTAATTATTAAAGGAATCCACGTCCCGAATAATCGGGATTGATGATACCCCTTTAAGAAAATTTATAAGTTTTGACCGAGCCAAATCCTGCAAGTCGATTTTATAATTCGAAAGTCAAATAAGTTAAGCAGAAATGGCTTAATTTTTTTTTGAAAAAATAGATTAAATATAATTGTCAGTAATTTAATTTAATCAACGAGTATCTGTAATCTTAACGTGGGAATAATAAATAAGTCTTTAACAACATGAGCTCGAATACTACGATTTTGATAATAAGACTGAGAGTGCAATTACAATTCTTTAGTAAAATGAATTATAATTTATATTTTTATGAAATTGCTTTTGAATAGAGGCAGAATTTCATAATTAAATTGGAAGCCCCTGTCTTATTTACTCCACAGGTCTCTGCTGTAACTTATTTATATGCTGTTACAAAACCTAGCCGCCAGTTATTTCATATAATGTTCTAAGATTTTCACGTCTTGTGAATTTAAAAAACATACGATTAGACAGGTTTTAAAAAACACGATAGATCAAAATTCACTATTTGTTCATATTTTGTATTTGGAAATACAACAGAAAAGCTTGTGTCAGATATTTAACTAGAAGTCAAAAATCGCTATGAATTGTTAACTAGAAATTATTGCAGCAACCAAAATTATCCAACTAAATTTTGAAGTGTATATTCCTAAAACTAATTTTGGGAGTATTACCAGATTTTATTTTGATTGTTCAATATCAAAAGTTTTAATTTTGAGTTAATTTTGGCGTTTGTCCGTCCAATTATTTTTAACTAAAATCATATATATAATCTTAGAATCTTAACAGTTTGTTCCAACAATGGTAGCATCATTCAATTTCTTATTTTTATGATATTTACTTGACATTATATATAGAAAATGAGTCAAATATTAACATATAAATCATTAGTTATTTGATTAATCATTAATTACGTTACCAATATGGTATCATTATTTAAATTATTAATTTGTAACATTTACATGACTTTATATATAGAAAGTAAGTCAAATATAAACATAACATTATTGAAAAATAAAGTATAAACTGTATTTTGATCAATGTATTTTTAAAAATATGTGTAGCACAATTAATAAACAGTCTTATATTTATAATCTTTTACTTGTGAACAATTTCTTTTTTCAAAGTGTTGTATAATTTTTGTTAAATAATTTTTATCGTTAATAATTTAAAATTTTAAGATTGCATGCATGGACCCATGACGTCTTTGTTTGAATTATGTGCATTTTTTATATATCAAATTGGCCAAATCATCTATGTAAAATTTAATATATATAGTTTGCAAAATAAAAATTATTTAGTGAGCTAAATCGATTTAATATCCACTTTATTTAAAATTTGAACATATTAATCATCATATAAATTGGTTTATGCAAATTTAATATATATGTGCGGGTTGAGTTAGGGCGGGTGAAAGAAAAATTCTCAACCAAGCCACATTTAATGGGTGATCATTTTTTCAACTCACAACTAACTCACTGATCATCAAAACTAGTGGATCGGGTGATATTTTTTGACAGTTTCAACCCACGATTTAGACAATTTACGGGTTGAAAATTTGTGAAATTTTAATATTATTTTTTTAAAATTTATTTCTAAAAAATAAAAACATATTGTAATTTTTAAAAAAATCGTATTTAATACTTCAAGAAAAAAACTAATTAAAAATAATAGAAATAATTTAATAATAATATATTTAAATACCTAATAACAATAATATTTACATTACATGCTTATTAAAAAAATATTCACAACATGTAAAGTAGTATTTAAAATAATAAATGTTCTAATTTGTTCCTTATGAATTATTAAAAATTATATAAATGTAAATATATATAAAGTTAAGATTCGTTGTATGTAGAAACACAATAATTAATATTTAATATATATTTTAGACGAATTAGGTTAACAGTGGGTTAAAAAAATATAACCCACAACTAACTCACCCTTTTTATTTTTTTTACTCAATCTACTCAACCCCACCCACTCACTCACACAACCCGCACGAATTGTGTTGGGTTGGCGGATTGGTAGATTGTTTGTACACCCCTAGTCGTGGTGTAATTTTCTTTTAAAATTAAAGTTTATGACAAGATTGTTTAAAACAAACAGCTCCATTAATCATCCAAAAATCAACTCAAAACTAATACGAAAACTTATATAATATTTATATACCAAAATATTTAATGAATTTTTTTTTCACTGTCTTTTTCACACATATTTACCTCCGCACACACATAGTGGGAGAGAAAGAGAGAGAATTAAATGAGTCATTAACCTTAGTAATGGTTTTCGTAGTAAATACATTTATAGTGAATAATAACTTGTATCAAACACTACTTTCTTTGAGCAAAAGGATTATAATTTTTCCATTAAAAGTTAATTTTGCTCTTAATAACAAAAACAATCATATCAATATCCTAAATATTTCAATTTAAAAATAAAAAATAAATGTATATTAGATATTTAAGCAAAAAATAAATAAACTATTCTAAAAAATTATCTCAAACACTTTTTTTTTCTCCTCTTGTTTGTAGAAAAATTAAACTTTTTAAAAGTCAATTTTTTTTAGCTAATTCAAACAAGTGGCTAATATATAAATACCCAAATAGATAAATAAACACCAGAAAATCAAAAAAAAAAAAAAAAAACCAATCATTCTGTAGTTGTACTTAATTAGTGTAGGTAAGGTTTAAGTTGAATTCAGGTAGTTGAGACCTTCGAATGAATTGGGACTTGATTTCAAGAGTTTACTTAGAAAATAAAAAGAAAAAACACCAAGTCAAAACAAGTTGTTTTCATTTTGACATTATCGCTTGCATGTGCCTAAGCCACTGTTTGGCTTTTTTTGGTATTTTTTTAAATTTATTTATTTCTTGTTTTATTTTTGATTTTTTAATTTTTCTTAATGAGATTTTTTAAAATATATGTTTATCCAATTAATCAAACCAAATCAAACTAAACTAAGCTTTTGTATCAATTAATTGGGATCAGCTACGTAAAGTTGAAAAAAATTAATTGAAGATGAAAAAAGCCACTGAAAACCTATTAAGTGGTATTTTTTTAACCTTTTTTTTCATTTCTAATTACTCATAATAAAAAAATATAAAAAAATATATATTCATTTGAACTAATATTAAAAAAAAGTAAAAAATATACCAAATGTAAAAGTAAATTTAAAAAAATCATTCCACTCAAAATACATTTGAAACATTGGCATCCACTTTCAAGAAGAAAGGTCTCCTTCGGCAAGTTGTTTGTTAAGTTAAGTTTTTTATTTAAAGTCATTTTAAGTTTAAAAAGTAAAAAATTCACTTAAGAGTGGAATGAGTTGATTTTAAGTCAAAAGATAAATTTTTTTTATTTAAAGTTGTTATAATTTTTAAAAATTCAATTTTAAATAATTTTATATTCAATATGGATCTTGTTTGTAGATTTTGACAAATATATTTTTAAAATATAATTTTTATAAAAATAAATATGTATAATAAAAATTATGATATTTTAAAAATCATAAAAAAAATTATATAAAAAATAAAAAAATTTAAAAACTGTAAATTCAAAACAAATTTTTTTAACTTTTTAAATTCTATATAAAAAACAAAAAAAAACCGTGGGTAAAGCGGATCCCACTAAACAAATGTTTAGTGGATCCTATTAATTTTTTATTATTATTTTATTCAATATGTGAAAATGTATTATCCAGTAATTTGAACGAAATATTCCTCAAGAGTATTAAATAATTATTCCCAAATGAGAGGCCAAAGTGAGACCAACACAATACCCGGCTGGGAACAGGTCCTGCTTTGATCCAGCTCACAGCACCACTCTTGTAAATATTTTTATATTTTAAGTGAATTTTTATAATTTAATTAGAATTATTTATTATTTTATTTGATGAGTAATTAATTTTTATAAAAATAAGATCAATCGAATATCGTTATTTATATGATCAGTGTACATTCATTTTATATTTTATTCTCAAAATTTTATAAATCAATTATTTTATTTGAAAATAAATATCCTTTGATCATATAAATTGCGATTTTCGATTAACTTGATTTTTTACTACGAATTAATTACTCTTTAAATATAAAATAATGAATAATTTCAATTAAATTATAAAAATTCATTTAAAATGTAAAACTACTCACAGCAGTGCTGTGAGTTGGGTGACCCTTCAGCCATACTTGGCCATGCATTACTCTAAAAAGATGACGAACTTTTTGCACCTCCCTCCGCCTTATATACTTTTTTTTTTTGTTAATTAATCTCGTGTTCTTAAAGTAGCGTCGACTTTATTTTTATCTAACATAAAAAATTTTAACGCGCGAGATCCAGTTAGACTCTAGAACAGATAAATTTATCTGTTCATTTTCAAAACATGTATAAAACACACAAATAAATTTACCTGTATACTTATTTATGTAAGACATATAAATTTATTTGTGTGCTTTATACGTATTTAGAAAAGGCACACATATAAATTTATCTGTCTTGCATAAATAAGTAGACGAATAAATTTATTTGTATGTTTTATACGTATTTTAAAAATACATAGTGTTCTTTATACATATAAATTTATTTGTATACTTATTTATGCAAGATAGATAAATTTATCTGTGTACTTTATACATATTTTAAAAATACACAAATAAATTTATCTGTATAAAAAACACAAATTAATTTATCTGTCTTGCATAAAATAAGACGACAGATAAATTTATCTGTATGCATTACATATAAATTTATCTGTTTGTGCTAAATTTATCTGTATTGTAGGCAATCAGACATCGCGCGTTAAAAATTTTATTAATAGACTTTACGCGTTAAAGTTTATTTTTTAAAATTTTTGGCTAAAAGCTCTCCTTTTTTTTAATAATTCAGTATCTCCAGACAAGTTTAGGCGTATTTAGATGGTATTTCAATTAATCTTTGAGGATTAATTTCATCGCCTACTTGTGGAGTTTCAATTAAAATTAAAGAAAAAATCTTGTATGAATTAACCAAAAAAATTAATAACACCTAAAAAAAATTTAAAAAAAATATTCTAAAAAAATTAATAACACCAAATAAGTTTGAAAGGCAAACTCCTAAATCCGAGGACAAACCCTTTGGATTCCGGGCTCTTTTACCAAAATGCATTTCTTTTTTAACTTAATTACCAGAATAGAGATTTTAAAACTTAATTCCAATCTACGTAAAAGCATGTTTTCTAAACACGCTTTATGTACAAATATTTTTGACAAATGCATCAGTTTTGAAAATATTATATTTAAACGTAAAGCGTGTTTAGTAAATACATTTTTTTGGTTAATACATGAAACGTGTTTGTCAAACACGCTTTTATACCTTTATACATGAAGCGTGAATGACAAACACACATTTATACTTTTATATATAAAGTGTTATTATCAACAGCGCTTTTAGACTTTTATACATAAAGCATTTTTGGTAAGAATGCTTTTAGGCTTAACACAAAAAGCGTGTTTTATAAACACGCTTTCATTAAAAAAAATTGTGTTCGGCAAAACACGTATTTAGCGTTCAGCCTTCACTTTTTTTAAAAACCCTCTTCTCCCAAAAACGATTTCTTGTTCTTAGGCATTTTTTGAAAACCCTTCTCTTCCTTTCTTCCAAAACCCTTCTTCTCCTCTCAGAGCATCCTCAGTGCGCGACATATTTGTTGCTATGGGTTGTAGTTGGATTGATGATGATGACTTTGTATACCCTCTAGATCCTAACCTCTGCTACAGTACAAATAGTGTACGTACCATGCGATCCGAGTTACAATATCGGATTACGCAATCAAAGGTCTTAGTGCATGACTGTCAAACAGCTGGTGTTCAAATCACAAGACAACTAGGGAAGAACATGCCCACTGATACTACTCAACAGTTGCAGATGGTTTTGCATCGTTTTCGCGAAGAAGCTAATTGCATGCAAATGCGATTACACAGATTCAGTTGTAAACAGACAGCAAGGGAGCGAGAACAAGAAAGTTTACTGCACAAAGCGTCATTGTACCACAATTAGAGCATGAATGCTACCTACCAATCAGATATTGAAATGTCAGATGATGATGGAAGCACATGATGTGCACCTGCATTCTATAATGCAGAACAATACTTTATCATGTAAGTCTTACAATTTTAGTGATAAAAGATGCGAAGAATAATTTTCGAAAACTTGAGATTTTCAAGATAAATTTAACATTTAAAATGTAAAATTGAAAATGCTTTTCATAAAATCTATTTAACA